>PQFF01000310.1:142017-182433 GCA_003547095.1 Diversispora epigaea | reverse complement strand
AATATCTTAGTAAAAAATCGCTCCCTGTCTTATAAATAGTGATCAAAGTCAAAAAAATTGATTTTTTTAGGCATAAATTTCTGTAGGTCCCGTAAATTTTCTGTAAATTTACGCCCCGAAAAGTTTCCTGATGATGTTCTTAAAATTGATTTTGGATTTTTGAGATATTTCGTCTTTTTGAAATTTATGTAAAATCTATTTTATATATAGAAGTAAAAAAAGTATCTAGTTATATATATCTTTAATTAAAAAATTTATTTGGATAATTAAAAAATTTTAAAATAATTGTCTTCTATAAAAAATTTTTTCTTCAAAATTATAATTTTAGAATTCCAAAATAATTTTGTGTACAAGTATAGACATAAGTGATAGTAAAAATTATTAGTTATAAATAAACTAAGTTTTTTCTTAACTATTTGTTTTTTGATTTTTTAATTTTTAATAATATTGTTGATAATATAAATATGTTGTCTATTATTAAATAAAAGAAACAAGAATTAGTGGTATAGAAAAAGAAGCAGACAGATCTTATATATCAAAATGAATATAAAAGTCTAGATTCTCAATTCTTTACAATTTTAATACAGTTCAGTACAGTTTAGTACAAATTTATTAAATGTATTTAACTCGTAATTAATAATAAATTGATAATAAAGTCTTGGTGACATTAAATATTATAATTTATATACAGTTAGACCTCTATATAGTTACACCTAAGGGTGGAAGGCTCAATTGATATCAAGACTGGCTCAATAATTACACCTTTGGTTAATTAATTTTGCGCCAGTTAAATTCTGACTAAATTCTGGCTCAAAGGCTAATTAAATTATGCTGGTTAAATTCTGGCTCAAAGGCTAATTAATTTTTTTCTGGCTAAATTCAGGCACAATTTCTGATTGGCTGGCGCAATTTTAGTCACGTGACAAAAGATTGATCAGATAAAATTATTAATTAATTTTACCGATATTAACATTTTAATATATTGTATATTGTGATTGTATTCTTTCCTGGTCATAAAAACGAAAAACGACAAAAAAATTATAAAAGGTTCGGTGCGGTCTCGTTAAAGGCTCTACGTTGTGAAAAGAAGGCTAAGGCTTAAGATATTAATACCACTCAGTTTGAGGCAAGGGGCTCTGCCGGACGAGACTGAATGGGGGCCTAATATCTACTATTAATATTTTTCGCGGCGGTCTTCTTCTGAAAAGGTTTTCTCGTCCTGGGAAGAAACGTTAATAAAGAAGATTTCGGGTAACTACCACGGCGGTCTCCGGAGCGTAGTGAGGATTTGCTTCTTTACGAACTGTAGAAACTTGGGACAACTTTCAACTAACGACTCAACACAAAAAATTCAAAAATATTTCCTTTCTTTTCTCTTGTTCTGGGAAGAAGCACAAACAAGGAAGACTTCGGGTAACTACCACAACACTTTGGAGCGTAGTGAGGAAGTGCGACCTTGGGAAGGCGGACACTTAGAACAATTTTATAAAAAGCTTCGGCAAAAAAATTTCAAAAATAATGTTTTTATTTTCTTTATTGGGATTTTATTTTTCTTTATTTTTTCGGTTTTTCTTTTTTTTTCTTGTTTTTTTGGGGAATTGGCAAAAAACAGTTTGACCCTGTTTCTGGTCACATGAAGGATTCAGTTACACGGCGAAAGTAAACAACAATAGAAGGATCTACGAGTTGGTTCCACAGTCATAAATGGATTTTGGACACGTGATGCAAAATGCTAATAAAGGGAAAACACGTGAGGACGAAGATCACGCTCAAAGGGGCACGTTTATTGGGTATGCTTGATCACTTGTTTTAATCCCAGATATTGTCATGGGATAATATTCTGAGCGTGATAAACTAAATAACAAATATCGGAAGACTGATTTTACGAGCAAAAAGGAATGGGACAAATAGGAGTCGGGTTGAGTTGGGTATTGAAGTTGAAGGGTGGTTCGTTGGGAAATATGTTAGATATACCTGCCGCCCAAATTCAAAATCCAAATGCCAAAATCCCAAATGCCGAAATCCCAAATCCCAAATTACAATTAGTATCTTTTGCCGAAATCCCAAATCCCAAATCCCAAATACTAGTAATTTGTGCATTTTGGCGTCCCAAATCCCAAATTATTTGGGATTTGGGCAACACGTATAGTGTTAGATGGTTAGTTGACGTTTGGCGAGTCGCATAGCTTTGCGGTTATAAGTAATTTCTTGTTATATTCTTGTGCGATAGAGACGTTGGTCTACTAAGTTGTAGTTTGTAGGTGGGGAACTCTTGGCGGTAGCAACATCGATCCAAGAGGGTTAGNAAATGCTAATAAAGGGAAAACACGTGAGGACGAAGATCACGCTCAAAGGGGCACGTTTATTGGGTATGCTTGATCACTTGTTTTAATCCCAGATATTGTCATGGGATAATATTCTGAGCGTGATAAACTAAATAACAAATATCGGAAGACTGATTTTACGAGCAAAAAGGAATGGGACAAATAGGAGTCGGGTTGAGTTGGGTATTGAAGTTGAAGGGTGGTTCGTTGGGAAATATGTTAGATATACCTGCCGCCCAAATTCAAAATCCAAATGCCAAAATCCCAAATGCCGAAATCCCAAATCCCAAATTACAATTAGTATCTTTTGCCGAAATCCCAAATCCCAAATCCCAAATACTAGTAATTTGTGCATTTTGGCGTCCCAAATCCCAAATTATTTGGGATTTGGGCAACACGTATAGTGTTAGATGGTTAGTTGACGTTTGGCGAGTCGCATAGCTTTGCGGTTATAAGTAATTTCTTGTTATATTCTTGTGCGATAGAGACGTTGGTCTACTAAGTTGTAGTTTGTAGGTGGGGAACTCTTGGCGGTAGCAACATCGATCCAAGAGGGTTAGAAAAATTTTTTTTCGATTTTTTTGGAATAGAGGGCTCTCAGGTTGTTCTGGAGGTTTTCGTGGCCTGATGGAGGCACCTTGCTTAAGATATCCTGTAATCAGTTTGGTTGCGGGGTCTTAGGGATGGGGTTGAGATAGGCTGCCATGTAAAATTGAAGAGGACTTAGTTTTTATTCTGCAAAGGGTAAATACAGAAAGTCTTAAAGTAATTTAAGATGGAGGGAAATCCGAAAGTTTTACGTCGGTGGTTGGTCAAGCGGTAGCGGTTGAAATATACTTAGCTTAGTTAGTTTTTATTCTTCTTGCATATTTTATGAATGTAAATTTGTAATACTTTCTGCTTATTTTGAAATGAATAAAGACGAGACCTCATCGTTCGTGTCAAAAAAAAAAAAAACATTTTAATATATTGTATTAAAATAGCTATAATTTAGTCAATTTTAATGTTACAGAAATGAAATATATATCATTTTGTAGCTAAGAACTAGATCTTTCGATCTGTAATAGGAATATTATAGTAGAAAATTGCTCCTAGTTATGTAAAATTGATTTGAAATTAAAACTAAAATTAATTATTTTTAAAAATTTAAAAATAATTATTTAATAAATTTTATAATTGTGCCAGCCAATCAGAATTGCGCCATTATTTAGCCTTTACACCAGAATTTAGCCATTGCGCCTGATTGCGCTGTAGCTAAATTCCAGGCTCAATTGGCTAAATTCCTAGCTCAATTCGTATTGCGCCTACCATCCCTAGTCACATCATCGGTAAAAAAAATAAATAAGTGATTATAAAGAGGTTGTGACTATATAGAAATATTTTTATAAAACATTACTAAGTATTAGTTTCAATGGGTGTAACTATAAAAATTCTGTGATTATAGAGAGGTTTTTTTACATAGTATTAATAGGTATTGGTTTTGTAAAAAGAGTGACTAGAGTATACCTGCCGCCCAAATTCAAAATCCAAATGCCAAAATCCCAAATGCCGAAATCCCCAATCCCAAATCCCAAATTATAATTAGTATCTTTTGCCGAAATCTCAAATCCCAAATACTAGTAATTTGTACATTTTGGCATCCCAAATTTCAAATTATTTGGAATTTGGGTAACACGTATTATACATGTCGTCAAAACTATTGAATTGAGTCAGACGCAATTAAAATCAAGAAAAATCGGAGTTGAGTCAAGACAAATTTTAATTTTTACTAATGATTGACGCAATTAGTTGAGTCAGACGCAATTAAAAATTGAAATTTTAAGAGTTGAGTCAAGGCCAAATTAGTTTTGACGACATGTATAACACGTATACTATAGAGAGGTCTGACTGTACTTTAATATTATTATTTTTAGTGAATAATAACCATTTTTATTTATTGAAAACTCTATAATTAAAAAATTAATTTTTTTATTAATTGTTTTGTAACAATAGAGATTTGTTCTTTATAAACCTCTTTAAAATCTTATTCTTGCCTTTTTCAAATTAAACCACATATTTAAATCTTTCATTGTTGTATTTACTTATAAACTTTTCAATTAAATCAGTAAATTTTTTTAAATGTAAGCCTTCAAAATATTTCATTCTGATAACCTTCGAATACCTCCAACATAAATGTAATATTTATAAAGGTTATTGGTGTCAAAAATTTTCATTTTTATTAATAAAATATAATATTATAAAGGTTATTAATATTGATAACCTTCATTATATTGGTTGAATGGAAAAAAATAGGATGGTTTTATCATGAATAGAATTCCAATTGATGGCTAAATTTGCTAAGATTTATTAAGTATAGGTAGTCAATTTTTTCCAATTTATAAATAGGAATTTCCGATTTATAAATTTTCACAAATAGGATGTTTGATTTATGCATATTTGCGTCATTAATAGAATTCTGATTTTTGTTCATTTGACCAGTGTTAACCTTCATTTTATTATAATAAATGTAATATTTGCAAAGATTATTAGTTTGATAATCTTCAATAACTTTTAAAAACAAAATTATTACAATATATAGGCTGATTGCGAAAGTTTTAAAATTTTAGATTAGATGATATCCTCTTAGCTAAAGCTGATGTCCTTTTTTAAATGAATTACGATACAAATCTGTAATTCTGTAACTAATTACGAACTTTTGTGTAATAATAAAGTATATATTTGGAATTTTCATGTTTCTGGTTTCAAAATGATACTTTTTTTATTCAAATCAGATAATTTTTGACCGAAATATTTTAAAATAAAGTTTACTAATTAAAAATTAATTTTAAAAATAATTACTAATAGTTTTTACATATAAAACTTTTAATTTTAATAATTAAATATTAAAAGTATTAATAATTAAACTTAAAGTTAAAAATAATTTGTATTTTATGTAGAAGTTTCAAATTCTGTACATTAAAATTAAAATAACTATAGATATTTAAACTTAAATGTTTAAAAATTTAATAATAAAATTTTAAAATTAAATAATTATGAGTATCATTTTTACTTACAGAATAATTACGAACTTACGGAATAATTACGGACTTACAGATATTTCGAATTACGGAATTACAGATTTTTTTTTATTGAAATCCTTAATAATTATGATACAGGCAGTAATATCATAACTCTTAATTCATAATTATAGATATCACCTTTACTTTTAGCCAATTATAATTTTATTTATTTTTTCGAAAAAATTTAAAAATCGAAAAAATCTTANTATGCATATTTGCGTCATTAATAGAATTCTGATTTTTGTTCATTTGACCAGTGTTAACCTTCATTTTATTATAATAAATGTAATATTTGCAAAGATTATTAGTTTGATAATCTTCAATAACTTTTAAAAACAAAATTATTACAATATATAGGCTGATTGCGAAAGTTTTAAAATTTTAGATTAGATGATATCCTCTTAGCTAAAGCTGATGTCCTTTTTTAAATGAATTACGATACAAATCTGTAATTCTGTAACTAATTACGAACTTTTGTGTAATAATAAAGTATATATTTGGAATTTTCATGTTTCTGGTTTCAAAATGATACTTTTTTTATTCAAATCAGATAATTTTTGACCGAAATATTTTAAAATAAAGTTTACTAATTAAAAATTAATTTTAAAAATAATTACTAATAGTTTTTACATATAAAACTTTTAATTTTAATAATTAAATATTAAAAGTATTAATAATTAAACTTAAAGTTAAAAATAATTTGTATTTTATGTAGAAGTTTCAAATTCTGTACATTAAAATTAAAATAACTATAGATATTTAAACTTAAATGTTTAAAAATTTAATAATAAAATTTTAAAATTAAATAATTATGAGTATCATTTTTACTTACAGAATAATTACGAACTTACGGAATAATTACGGACTTACAGATATTTCGAATTACGGAATTACAGATTTTTTTTTATTGAAATCCTTAATAATTATGATACAGGCAGTAATATCATAACTCTTAATTCATAATTATAGATATCACCTTTACTTTTAGCCAATTATAATTTTATTTATTTTTTCGAAAAAATTTAAAAATCGAAAAAATCTTAATATTTTATTAAGAAAACTACTTTTCAATTTCTAAATAAAAATATTCAGCACAAAATTTTACATATATTTGTAATTTTTAAAAATATTTTATTAAGTAAATAAAAGTTTAAATATAAGTAGACCTGTTATTAAGTACTTGTCAATCCATCAAACCTGACCCTAATCCATCAACCCAACCCCTTACCCTGTGGAAATTTGGTTTATTTCGTTCTTAAAAGGTTTAATAACATTATTTTATCTTATTTTTTCTTTTATTTTGTTTACTTTACTCCAAAAGAACAACTTTACTTAGTAGTCAAAATCTGTTATCAATAAGTTTTATTAACTTTATTAAGAGGTAAATAAAAAAAATTTTTGTATAACAGATTATTAATCAATTTTTATAATTAGCCGATATGATAACTTTTGTTATAAAAAATTTCCTGATGCATAACATATTACATTGTTAATTTAGTTTTCTTATCTTTATTTTTATCTTATAGTTATATTTTTTATATGTATTTTTTTATTATTTTATTATTATTATATTTTATATCTTATCTTTATTATAATTATTATATTATTGTAAATTAATTTAATCATATACGGTCTATTATGTTTTAATTTGATAAATGTTTCAATTTGCAGATCTTTATATAATGAATTTTGCGCGAAGCACAAAAAAATTTTTTTATTATAATAAAATTTATATGAAAAACAAAAAATTTTTTATTTAATAATAAAATAATTAATTTTAAATATTATTTAATTTCTTTTTTAATTGTTCAACTTCTAAAATAACATTAGAAATTCTATAATGTAATTTATATTTTTTTGTATAATTAACTACATCAATAAATTTTTTTAAACGTAAGTCTTCGAAGTCCTTCACTTCGATAACCTTCGAATACCTCCAACATAAACGTAATATTTACGAAGGTTATTGGTACCGAAAACCTTCATTTTTATTAATAAAACGTAATACTCCGGAGGTTATTGATATCGATAACCTTCAATAACCTTCACTTTATCATAATAAATGTAATATTTGCGAAGGTTATTGGTCCGATAACCTTCAATAACTTTTGAAAACGAAATTATTACAATAACCTCCGACTTAAAAAATTTCCTGATGTAATTGTCCATTTAAACTTTGTCTATATGCATTCATAAATCGTAATGATTTTTGTGCAAATTTTTTAATACTAAATAAACTCACATTATTTAAATTACATGGAACTGCTTTTCTTAATGCTGATAAAGAATAATTATATATATTGCTTAGCAAATCCCCAATATATTTTTATATAGTTGAGCTCATAGTAAAATTTTGGAAACAACAAAAATAAATAATTAATATTTTCGACAATTTCTTGTATTTATAATTTTTTTCCATAAAATTTGATTGTAAAGAAAAAATTTTACATGTACAGCAATCAATATTATTATTTAAACATTTTTACTAGGGTTTGGAACCGTTTCCCAATAAGTCATCTGGATATCCGAATAATCTTAAAATCGGATATCCGGACGAACCCGGATGATTTTTTAAAAATTTTTTCACCCGATTTTATCCGGTTTCATCCAGTTTGAGGTATAAACCAAGTGAAATAGGTTTGATCGTCAAAATTTACGAACGAAAATAATTATCGATTGTTACTACATATAAAACTTTTTAATCTATAAGTAAATATTAAAAATTGTAGTAAGCAAACTTAAAGATGAGAATGATGTACATGTTCAGTAGAAAGGACAAACTTATATCATTAAAATTAAGAGAATAATTAGTAGTTAAAGTTCAAACAAATAAAAAAATCTGTTCAAACTTTAATTACTAATTATTCTCTTAATTTTAATGATATAAGTTTGTTCTTTCTACTGAACATGTACATCATTCTCATCTTTAAGTTTGCTTATTACAGTTTTTAATATTTACTTATAGATTAAAAAGTTTTATATATAACAACTATCGATAATTATTTTCAATCATAAATTTTTATGATCAAACCTATTTCACCTGGTTTTGAAAGTTTCAACCGGGTCACCTGTGGTATCCGGGTGAAACCAGATTATATAAACCCTGTTCTAAGCCCTAATAATGAAAACAATTAAATTCGAAGTAATCCGAAAGCAATAAACTTAAAACAAAATATGTCAAAATACCAATCGTTGAGTTTCGAAAGTTTACACAAATATCAAAAAACATAACATTAAACTTTAAAGGTTTTTGATTTTGCAATATACGTATCGAAATTTAATTGTAAATTTCGATTTCGGAGGTTTGCGACACAATCAAAGATCTTCGAAATCTAATGTTACGATATAATTTCGAAAACTTTCGAATTAATATAATTACTGATGTAATAAGTATAAGTTTTATAAATTTTGATCAGTGTAATTAGTTTTACTTGCATTTTTAGTTAAATAGCTATTTGTATAGAAGAATATTTAAGCAAAACTTGTGAATTTTATGATTATCCCTTAATTCGTCTAGTAGACAAATTTGCCTACTAAAATTATTTTTAATTTACTATTGTGTAACTGTATTCATCCAGAATTATATAGAGGCGTTCTAGGACGCTGTTACCGGAGAGAATTGCCATGGTCAAAATATACTAAAACACATGACTATAATATTAATTAACCCTGTATTTTAATAGAAACTATTACATATTAACAGAAATATTAATATTGGTATAATAATCTTAGCAATAATTGATAACGATTAGTAATATTTATTAACATGTATTGTAACTATACATGTTCCCAAAATTGATTTTGGATTTTTGAGATATTTTGACTTTTTGAGATTTATGCAGAATCCATTCTATATATGGAAGTAAAAAAAGTATTCAGTTATGTGTATCTTCAATCAAAGAATAAATCTGGGTGGTCAAAAAATTTCGGGTTTTAAGTAAAATAATTTCGTCTTCTATGAAAAACTATTTCGACTTTTTTCTCCAAAATTGCAATTTCGGGACCCCAAAATAATTTTGTGTGCAAGTATAATTGTAACAAAGTCAAATAATTTTAGTCACACAAATTATAGTAACACAAGTCACATGTTCACGTGACATGGTTACACAAATATTATATAATTATTAACATTTATCATTAATTAGTATTACTTAGTATTAATTATTATTACATAGTATTCATTAGTATTAANTTGCCTACTAAAATTATTTTTAATTTACTATTGTGTAACTGTATTCATCCAGAATTATATAGAGGCGTTCTAGGACGCTGTTACCGGAGAGAATTGCCATGGTCAAAATATACTAAAACACATGACTATAATATTAATTAACCCTGTATTTTAATAGAAACTATTACATATTAACAGAAATATTAATATTGGTATAATAATCTTAGCAATAATTGATAACGATTAGTAATATTTATTAACATGTATTGTAACTATACATGTTCCCAAAATTGATTTTGGATTTTTGAGATATTTTGACTTTTTGAGATTTATGCAGAATCCATTCTATATATGGAAGTAAAAAAAGTATTCAGTTATGTGTATCTTCAATCAAAGAATAAATCTGGGTGGTCAAAAAATTTCGGGTTTTAAGTAAAATAATTTCGTCTTCTATGAAAAACTATTTCGACTTTTTTCTCCAAAATTGCAATTTCGGGACCCCAAAATAATTTTGTGTGCAAGTATAATTGTAACAAAGTCAAATAATTTTAGTCACACAAATTATAGTAACACAAGTCACATGTTCACGTGACATGGTTACACAAATATTATATAATTATTAACATTTATCATTAATTAGTATTACTTAGTATTAATTATTATTACATAGTATTCATTAGTATTAACTATTAGTATAGTCTATATTCTATATTTGGGGATCGACTAAAGCGGAGCAGAGCTACGGAATTTTTAGCCAATAAGAAGATCAGTCTATTTATATAAGCCAATCTAACCCTAACCAAGTCACGTGATTATACTCCGCTTTAGCCTCCCCCTATATTTGGTAAGTTATATGGTAGATATATTAGCCAATAGTATTCGTGCACAGTAAGGCACAGTAAGGCACAGTAATGGCACAGTAATGTGTTTGCCTATATATACCCTCCGTATTCGACTTGATTCCAGTAGCTTTTTGGTTGTGGAATTTTGTAAGAAATGGAAATTGTCTTATAATAAAATTTTATCAATTAAAAACTCCAAGAAATAACTTGTAAAAATTAACCTGTAAATAAAATGTTGAAAATATTTATTTAATAAAATACTTTATTAAATAAACCCTGAAACTCTGGAATAAATTATCTAATATTATAATGAATTAATGAAAAGATTATTGATGTTATGAGATTTATCGCTTGATTGCTTAATTGTATAATATTATAATTCTTGAGTTAATAATAATAATATAACCTGGAACTCTTGGATAATATTATGGAAATAAAGGAGAAGTCGAAAACATTATGTCGAATGTAAATAGAGAATATTATTATCTTGAAGATAAAGATAATAAACCCTGTATTAATAATAACGATAATGAAATATTGAAGAGAAGTCAGAATACCAGATGAAGATCTTGTGAATAAAGGAATTTAAGGACAACTTAATGAAATAATGAACTAATAATTGGAGAGAAATAACCGAATGATGAATAAAGGATACTTGGATATAAAATTATGAAATAACTGATAAATAACCAACGAAAGGTCTGATTCCTTTTCTAAAATAACTGAATCAGTGGTGCCTTCTAATTAACAGTCTTGTACCTATCGGGAAAGGACTATAAACTCCTAAAAGAACTGTAAAGTCACCCTTAGAATTGTGTCTTTACCAAAAGGCAGGTGACAACACTATATATACAAAACGTCTAAAGAACGTACTAGAACGGTGCGTTCTAGTACGCTATATATACGAAACGTTTAGAGAATGTACTAGAACGGTACGTTCTAGTACGCTATATATACGAAACGTTCGAAGAACGCACTAGAACGGTGCGTTCTAGTACGCTATATATACGAAGCGTTCGGAGAACACACTAGAATGACATATTTAATACGCTATATGAATATAGGTGGTGTTTGTAGGACGCTATAGATCGGTGTATTTTGGACGCACTAGAACGTTTATATTTAATTTCTGATGTTTAATTTTTTTAAGCAATATCTTTTTCTTAAATAATTATGAAATTATATTATTTTGTTGATTGCTTTATGATCTCCTTTAACAAATTTAAAATTTCTACTTTATAAAAATAACGTTAAAAATATGTCCTCTGCAATTACATCAGTAAATTTTTTTAAATGTAAGCCTTTGAAGTATTTCATTCTGATAACTTTCAAATACTTCTAATATAAATATAATATTTATGAAGGTTATTGGTACTGAAAATTTTCATTTTTATTAACATTGATTAAATAAACAAAAATTGGAATCCTATTAATGGTACAAATATGCATAAATTGGACATCCTATTTGTGAAAATTTATAAATCGATTGCTTATATTTAATAAATTTTAGCAAATTTAGTCATTAATCAAAATCCTATTCATGATAAAATCATCCTATTTTTTTTTATTTGACTAGTATATACATGTCATCAAAACTAATTTAACCTTGACTCAACTCTTAAAATTTCAATTTTTAATTACGTCTGACTCAACTAATTGCATCAATCACTAATAAAAATCAAAATTTGCCTTGGCTCAATTTCAATTTTTCTCAATTTTAATTGCGTCTGACTCAATTCAATAGTTTTGATAACATGTATAGACTAGTGTAATAAAATATAATATTATGGAGATTATTAATATTAATAACTTTCAATAACTTTCATTTTATTATAATAAATGTAATATTTACAAAAGTTATTAATCTAATAATTTTCAATAATCTTTGAAAACAAAATTATTTCAATAACCTTTGTTATAAAAAATTTCCTGATGTAGATTAAATAGATTACTTTCAAGTTTAGTCTCAAACTCATTTCCTTTTGAAATTTTTGAAAACAAGAAAGAATATGTATTATTTTTGACAACTTATCAGCTATACATGTTGTCAAAACTATTGAATTGAGTTAGACATAATTAAAATTGAAAAAAATTGAAGTTGAGTCAAGGTAAATTTTAATTTTTATTAGTGATTAATGTAATTAGTTAAGTCAGACTATACGTGTTGTCCAAATCCCAAATAATTTGGGATTTGGGACGCCAAAATACACAAATTATTAGTATTTGGGATTTGGGATTTGGGATTTCGGCAAAAAATACTAATTATAATTTGGGATTTGGGATTTGGAATTTCGGCATTTGGGATTTCGGCATTTGGATTTTGAATTTGGGCGGCAGGTATAAGTCAGACGTAATTAAAAATTGAAATTTTAAGAGTTGAGTCAAGGCCAAATTAGTTTTAATGACATATATACCACTAATATTTTGTGATCAATTCAGAATCAGACATTGAGAATATACTTGCACGCAAAATTATTTTGAAGCCCTGAAATTGCAATTTTGAGGAAAAAAGTCAAAATAGTTTTTCATAGAAGACGAAATTATTTTANTAACTTTCATTTTATTATAATAAATGTAATATTTACAAAAGTTATTAATCTAATAATTTTCAATAATCTTTGAAAACAAAATTATTTCAATAACCTTTGTTATAAAAAATTTCCTGATGTAGATTAAATAGATTACTTTCAAGTTTAGTCTCAAACTCATTTCCTTTTGAAATTTTTGAAAACAAGAAAGAATATGTATTATTTTTGACAACTTATCAGCTATACATGTTGTCAAAACTATTGAATTGAGTTAGACATAATTAAAATTGAAAAAAATTGAAGTTGAGTCAAGGTAAATTTTAATTTTTATTAGTGATTAATGTAATTAGTTAAGTCAGACTATACGTGTTGTCCAAATCCCAAATAATTTGGGATTTGGGACGCCAAAATACACAAATTATTAGTATTTGGGATTTGGGATTTGGGATTTCGGCAAAAAATACTAATTATAATTTGGGATTTGGGATTTGGAATTTCGGCATTTGGGATTTCGGCATTTGGATTTTGAATTTGGGCGGCAGGTATAAGTCAGACGTAATTAAAAATTGAAATTTTAAGAGTTGAGTCAAGGCCAAATTAGTTTTAATGACATATATACCACTAATATTTTGTGATCAATTCAGAATCAGACATTGAGAATATACTTGCACGCAAAATTATTTTGAAGCCCTGAAATTGCAATTTTGAGGAAAAAAGTCAAAATAGTTTTTCATAGAAGACGAAATTATTTTATTTAAAACTCAAAATTTTTTGACTACCCAGATTTATTCTTTGATTGAAGATACACATAACTGGATACTTTTTTTACTTCTATATATAGAATAGATTCTGCATAAATCTCAAAAATTCGAAATACCTCAAAAATTCAAAATCAATTTTGGGAATATGTATAATTGAAAATGAGGATAAGGAAGAGAAAATCAGAAATATTTATAGAAGTAAACATAGACTAGTAGGAATTATACTTGCATGCAAAATTATTTTATGGTCTTGAAATTATTATTTTGGAAAAAAAAGTCAAAATAGTTTTTCATAAAAGACGAAATTATTTTACTTAAAACCTGAAATTTTTTAACTACTCAAATACATTCTTTGATTAAAGATACATATAACTAGATATTTTTTTTATTTTTATATATAAAATAGATTCTGCATAAATTTCAAAAAGACAAAATACTTCAAAAATCTAAAATTAATTTTGGGAACATGTATAGCAGGAACTATATTACTATTATCATTACTTTTTAATTTTGAACACTTTATTTATTCAAGACTATTATATTAATTGTTGATTCGCCTAAGAACAGCAGTATTTACATATAAAAAATTGAGATTAAGTTATTTAATAAAACTATAATATAGCTTATATCTAATGTGCGCAAAAGTACTATAAAAATATACAGTTTTTGAAAATTTTAAAGAATTAATTTTTTCAGCATATAAGAAAGTATCTTTTATTTTTTAAAAAATTTACCAGACTTTATATAAAAAAATACTCAAATAACTTCATCAGGAAATTTTTTATGTCGGAGGTTATTGTAATAATTTCGTTTTCAAAGGTTATTGAAGGTTATTGGACTAATAACCTTTGCAAATATTACGTTTATTATGATAAAGTGAAGGTTATTGAAAATTATTGATATCAATAACCTTCGGAGTATTACGTTTTATTAATAAAAATGAAGGTTTTCGATACCAATAACCTTCGTAAATATTACGTTTATGTTGGAGGTATTCGAAAGTTATCAGAGTGAAGGACTTCAAAGACTTACGTTTAAAAAAATTTACTGATGTTACTTAACAGATACTAAAATTTCATTTATGGTTATATTGTAACAATTTATACTTACTTATATACGTACGTCAAATTTTAAGCTATAATAAAATACATATAAATTTATCCTGAATTTTATTATAAAATGATTGACATTTTCTGTCAATTTTAGACAAATTAATAATTAAATATTATTAATTTGGTAGTAAATTATAAAGTTAATTTTTCTAAATTAATTATTTTTTTTTTTCTTTTTTTATAAACACTACGTTAGATAAAATAGTTGTTAATATAAATTTGTATACATTAATAAAAAATATTAGTATTACTGGTAAATATTGATAAAAAATAGATTGTAAAGAATTTATTATTTGGATTGCTCTGGTTATTTATTAAAAACTTTTTAAATTATTTTTCTTTGGTCAATATTGAAATAAGAATATAAAATTTTCCATCTATAATATTTTAAAACAGATGTTATTAAAATATTTTGAACAAATTAAAAGGTATTTGTATATTTCTTCTTTTATAGCTATTATACTTATAAGTAAAATTATTTTAAAATTCCAAAATTACAATTTCGAGAAAAAAAGTCAAAGTAGTTTTTTATAAAAGATAAAATTATTTTATTTAAAACTTGAAATTTTTGACTATCTAAATAAATTCCTTAATTAAAGTTACATATAATTAGATATTTTTTTATTTCCATATATAAAATAGATTCTATATAAATTTCAAAAAAATAAAATCAATTTTGGGAATATGTATAATAGCTACAATTAATAATTACTTTAAAAAACTGGGGTTATTGTTTTTAATAATTTGTGATGTTTCAAAACAACATTATACATCAAGTTCAAATGTTTCAGTAAATGAAATAATAATACGATTTTTGGATAAAATGTTTATATTATATATGTCATCAAAACTAATTTGACTTTGATTTAACTCTTAAAATTTCAATTTTTAATTGCGTTTGACTCAATTAATTGTGTCAATCATTAATAAAAATTAAAATTTACCTTGACTCAATTCCAGTTTTTCTTGATTTTAATTGTATCTGACTCAATTCAATAGTTTTAACGACATGTATAGTTTATACTATTCAAATAAAAAATAAATTAATTCTAAAGATTTTATTTCTTTATGAAATTGGATATATATATACTTGCTGCTCGAATTCAAAATCCAAATGTCAAAATCCCAAATGCTAAAATCCCAAATCCCAAATTCCAAATCTTAAATCTCAAATCTCAAATTCCAAATTCCAAATCTCAAATCCCAAATCCCAAATTTCAAATTATAATTAGTATCTTTTGTTGAAATCCCAAATCCCAAATACTAGTAATTTGTGTATTTTGGCATCACAAATTCCAAATGATTTGGGATTTGGGCAACACGTATAGATATACATATACTTTTTTGCTTACATTATATGTTTTACTAAACAATATAACAAGAGTAAATAGCTTTAATAAAACTAGATATTTAGTTATATATGTTGTTCAAATTATTTTCGGCATTGTAAAATAATTTGAAATTTGAGATTTGACACTTTTCTATAGTAGTTTAATAGTAATTTGGGATTTGAGATTTTGAAAAATAATTTAAATAATATGTATATGTCTAGTTCACTATCTTGTTATATAACTTTTATATTAATGATTTTTATACAATACTTACATAGACAATTATTTTTCTAATGTCCCTCTTTCCCTATAAAAACTATGATATTTAAAATATACTTAAAATATATTTAAAATATATTTCATTAAATATTTTTTAAATATTTTTTAAGTATATAAAAAATTATTTAAAATATTGTTATTTTATACTTAAAATATATTTAAAATATATTTAAAAAATATTTAAAAAATACTTAATTTAGGTAATGAGTAAGTATATTTTAGGTATATATTTAAAATATACTTAAAATATTATTAAAACATATTTAAAATTAAGTATATACCTAAAACATACTTATTTATTACCTAAATTAAGTATTTTTTAAGTATATTTTAATGTATTTTAAGTACAAAATAATAATATTTTAAGTAGTTTTTTATGAATACAATTAAGTATATTTTAAGTATATTTTAATTTATTTTAATAATATTTTAATAATATTTTAANTGAAATTTGAGATTTGACACTTTTCTATAGTAGTTTAATAGTAATTTGGGATTTGAGATTTTGAAAAATAATTTAAATAATATGTATATGTCTAGTTCACTATCTTGTTATATAACTTTTATATTAATGATTTTTATACAATACTTACATAGACAATTATTTTTCTAATGTCCCTCTTTCCCTATAAAAACTATGATATTTAAAATATACTTAAAATATATTTAAAATATATTTCATTAAATATTTTTTAAATATTTTTTAAGTATATAAAAAATTATTTAAAATATTGTTATTTTATACTTAAAATATATTTAAAATATATTTAAAAAATATTTAAAAAATACTTAATTTAGGTAATGAGTAAGTATATTTTAGGTATATATTTAAAATATACTTAAAATATTATTAAAACATATTTAAAATTAAGTATATACCTAAAACATACTTATTTATTACCTAAATTAAGTATTTTTTAAGTATATTTTAATGTATTTTAAGTACAAAATAATAATATTTTAAGTAGTTTTTTATGAATACAATTAAGTATATTTTAAGTATATTTTAATTTATTTTAATAATATTTTAATAATATTTTAATAATATTTTAAGTATTTTTTAAGCATATATATTTCTTATAGCATCAGTAAATTTTTTTAAACATAAGCCTTCGAAGTTCTTCACTCCAATAACCTTCGAATACCTCCAACATAAACGTAATATTTACAAAGGTTATTGGTACCGAAAACCTTCATTTTTATTAATAAAACATAATATTCCGGAGGTTATTGATATCGATAACCTTCAATAACCTTCACTTTATCATAATAAACGTAATATTTGCAAAGGTTATTGGTCCGATAACCTTCAATAACCTTTGAAAACGAAATTATTACAATAACCTCTGACATAAAAAATTTCCTGATGTAGGATTTTTCAGTATTTTTAGCAAATCGACATTAGTGCTTGCAGAATCATCTGAAAATAGCTTCTAGATTTTTAAAAAAATTAAAGGTAGATAAAAATGTCAAGTTTGATTAAAATATTCATTTTAGTGTTGCAATAAATAGGATATTGACTATTTNTTCGAATACCTCCAACATAAACGTAATATTTACGAAGGTTATTGGTATCGAAAACCTTCATTTTTATTAATAAAACGTAATACTCCGGAGGTTATTGATATCGATAACCTTCAATAACCTTCACTTTATCATAATAAACGTAATATTTGCAAAGGTTATTGGTCCGATAACCTTCAATAACCTTTGAAAACGAAATTATTACAATAACCTCTGACATAAAAAATTTCCTGATGTAGGATTTTTCAGTATTTTTAGCAAATCGACATTAGTGCTTGCAGAATCATCTGAAAATAGCTTCTAGATTTTTAAAAAAATTAAAGGTAGATAAAAATGTCAAGTTTGATTAAAATATTCATTTTAGTGTTGCAATAAATAGGATATTGACTATTTTTTAACAAGATAACAGACCAATTACAATGTTATTAACAATTCATGGTTTCGTTGGTGAAGAATAGGAGATAGAACGGAAAAGACAGCAGCTCAGATAAATGAATACCAATGCAGCAAAGGTATATTTTAATTTATTTTTTTTTAATTTTTAATTAATTTTTTAATATTTTTTTTTAAATTAATTTAAAAGTGTGTGTAGTATTTAGTTTCAAATTAAAAAAGAAATTATTAATTTTCAAGATAATCAATAATTACAACTACTACATAAATAATGTAGATGTTGTTGACCAATTACAATCATATTACAATACATAACAAGTTATATAAAGGAATTGGATGTCTCTTTTTTTCTAGTTGCTGAATATTGCAATTATTAATACTTATCAGATTACCTAAATGTTAGGATTAATAGAACTCAAAGTAATCTATAAATAGGTCGCATTAAAGTTTGTTTAGTTATTATAGTAAAATTTTTGAAAAGTTGTTTATTTTTAATTAAAATTTAAAAATTTATTTACTAAAATCATATTTTTCCTTTCTTATTTTCTAATTTAGTATTATTTGACCTATCTATAGATTGCTCGGGGTCCCGGATTAATACAAGAGCAAAAAGAATTTCGTTATAAACTTGTTTGGGATCTTGTCAACCTTACAAATGATATGAGTGAAGTTCAACTGAGAAATGGTTCAATAAGAAAAGCAAAGAAATAACAAAAAAACAAACTAAATGATCAAAGGTGATGAAAAATTTTGAACTTTTAAATAAATGGCTTTTATTTGAAAATCATCTTACAGAATGGAGAGAAGCATGCCAATGGTATACTTAATTGACAAGCAAAAAAAAAATAAATATGGATCGTAAAACGCCATATCAAAGTCAGTTTTGGTGTGTAGTATGTAATGTACCTCTGTTGTAATAACAATTGTAATTGTTTTGTTGATTTTTATACAGAAGAATAAAAAAAAAATGTTTTTTTTGTGAATTGTTAATTTTATGTAACTAAGAGAGTTTTGCGGAATTGTAAGATTTAAAATTAATTAAAAAGACATTTTTTTATCTTTTATTTTTTTTTTTCACCAATTCATTTATCAATTTATAATTTATTATTTTTTTTGTCTCAGTTTATTGATGTAAATGTGCCAAGTTAATCTTTAATTTTACATAGTAATTTAGCCGACCTAATTATCTCAATAACATAAAATTTTATTATAGATAAGTACCCACATTACATAGCAACTTTATTTCGTTTAGACATGTAGTAGTTAAAATAAATTATCCGGATAATTTTTGGAAGTTCAATATCTCACGGCTGATAACATATTTCATGTGACTCAGATTTGGGGTCACAAACTATATGTCACGATGTGCCGCAGTGTCACCACATGACCTACGTTCTGAAGAGTTATCCTGGTCAATTTAAGTTAAAGCTTTAATAAAAAAAATAAATTTTTCTCCAATCATTTTAGCGGGCAAATTTGCCTGCTAAAATGGACGGTTTAAGGGATATTCACAAAAAATTGGGTGGATCCAAGAAATTTTGTTGCCCCCAATGCAAAACTAAGATTGACAAGGATATTAATGGTGCTCGCAATATTCTTCTTAAATATCTTACTAAAAAAGAGTCAGCTTAGGCTGGTGAGGTGCCTATTCTCTACAGGACATGTTATTATCTAATTCAGGTAATGATAAATTTTAATTGAATTGTTATTTAGACAGGGGTGATTTCTTAAATTTATTATCAAAAAGATTTTGAATGAAAAATTGTCATCGTTTGAAAATATAATAAAATAAAATATAATATCATTTTTTTTATTTAGTCACCTGATAAACTTTAACAACAAAATTCTTGCTATTCCTATAATGCCATAAAAACACAGCCATTAATCAGTATTATTTCTATTTTCTTTTCTCACGCGATCACCAGATCATCTTGGACGTCATCCAATTCATTCGAGATATTCTTTCATTTTTACTTTTTTTGTAATTATGAGTCATGATATTCTTTTATTAGTAAAACAAGTTGATCTATTTATTTGCACGTCATTTGCCAATTGTCATTTTGCTTTGTTAATAAATATGTTTAGACAAGACAATACTTTTATGTTGATGGGGTAAAATTTATACCCAATAAAATATGCATCAAATAACATATCCAATTATGTATTCTTGTAATTATGTTTGTAAATAGTAAATTTTCCTCAGCCACGTTAACAAGAAAAATAATTTATACTGTTTAGGGAGATTGTGTGAGAAAATGAAAAAAATTACCCATATGATCAATGATTGGAGTAATTAAAGTAATTCGTGAACGCGTGAGGCATATTAAATCCTAGAGATCTCGAGTACTAAAAAGTAATAATAATAAAATAAATATATTAAATCAATTCTATTAATTCTATTTTAAATATTATAAAATATTAAAATGTTTTCTTGGGAAAAAAAAACTTATATAAAGAGGTGATTCTCACAGTCCTTCTCTTCAATCAAACAAAATTATAATAGCATTTTCATTCAATTCATTTAATCTTTCCCACATTAATTATTAATTATTATTTCAAATAACATCATAAATTCCATAAATTCAAATAAATTAAATAAATTCTAAATCAAACAAATTAAACATGAGAACTAACGTTATTGTCAACCACGAAAAACATTTTCAACGGTATGTATAAAAAAATTGTCCAATTTTTGGTTTCATATTTTATATACTTATTTTGATAAATTATATTCGAAAAAAAAATAATAGCGGTACTTTGTCCGATATTCGTAGCCCATTAAAAAAATCTGGAGCTGGTAATGGTAATTGGGGTGTCCTTGGTGAAGAAATTCATGACGAGTAAGTATATATTGATTTGTAATTTTTTATTTTATATTTTTCATCATGTTTCTTTTCGCTCTTTTCGTTCTTTTCGTTCTTTTCGTTCTTTTCGTTCTTTTCGTTCTTTTCGTTCTTTTCGTTCTTTTCGTTCTTTTCGTTCTTTTCGTTCTTTTCGTTCTTTTCGTTCTTACGCCGTCGTTCTTTTTATTTTACTTAATTTTCAAAAGGGAAATATATCGATTCGCTCCATCAAAATCAGATTTATCTCATATAAAGGTATTTATTTATCATTATTTTATATATATACAAAAATCTTTATACGAATTTCTCATTTCTTATTCCTAAACATTTTAAAGGTCATCGAGGCTGAAGAATTTAGTAGAATAAAATCCGCCGTTAGCTTTACATAACATTTATACAAATAATATCGAATCATTTTATTTCTCCTTTCAGATTTATATTTCTTTTTTTTTTTTTGAATATATACATATATCTTTTCTAAACATTCTTACTGTAAAACCTAAATGTAAAATCATTTTCTGTTTATAATAAAAAAAATTGTAAATTTTCATAAAAGAAAAATAGAATTCTTAAAGTCAAAATTTAATTGTTCAAGAAAAAAAAAATTGTAATCATTGTTGTAACGCGAACGAATGTTCAAAAATTATTTTAAATCAATAAATTTTATTATATTCGTTTACAGGAAAAAAAAAATCATTTTTACTTTTGTAGAGTATTATTATGTAAATTTTAATTTTTTTTTCAATGTTTTAAAATAAAAATTACCCGAAACACCTAATGAAAAAAACCAAAAAAAAACCATTACCCTGCCCATTATCTCGCGAAAATAAAGAATTTTTTTATAAAATAAATAATTAACGTTAATATAAATTATATAAAATGGAATCTAGTCGTGAATAAAATTCAAGTTGGGATTTAATAATAATTTACATAGAATTTATAGCTTTTTTTAGTATGAACTTTCCGTTTTAAATATGAATCCAAAAATTTTTCTTATAAGAGTTATAAGGATTATAAGAGGGGGTTATCGGATCTTTTTTGAGGTAATTTCTCTATTTATTATCGTTGTTCTTTTTGTTCTCACTCGCTTTATTAATTCCTTTTTCAACTCTTTCAATTAATTCTTTAAGTAATTCTGTTACTTTATCATATTCACAAGATTCAGTTTCTTCATTATTATCCGTCTCAAATCTTTCGTTATTGTCATCTTTAATTTCTTTTTCCTCACTATTTTCCTTTTCCTCACTATTTTCCTTTTCCTCACTATTTTCCTTTTCCTCACTATTTTCCTTTTCCTCACTATTTTCTTTTTCCTCATTATTTTCCTTTTCATAAACTTCAAATTTGGCGAAAAGTTCTTTAAAGATTTCGGTTTCTTTAACATCATCAAACTTTCTAACCACATATGTCATTATAACTTCTTTCAAATCCTCCCATAACCATTTGTCAAAACTAAATAACATTTCGATTGCACTTTCAGGTGTTAAATCTTTAAGAATTTTAGTTTTAGCTCTATTCCTTAAATCTGTTATCAAATACTTATCGGCTATTATGAAAATATCAATCGGTCTACGATGTGATGATGATGGATAAAAATCAATCTGATTAGTGTAAAGGAATCGTAACATTGCTTTGAATGTTTCGTGATGACAATCCGTTACGGTAACAATATATTTTTTGGGCACATTAAGATCAAGAGGAGTTGTTTGAACTATATTTTTTGGTAAAGATGATAATTCTATAATATCGTTATTAATTTGTATATTTTGTAGTGATGATGATGATGATGATGAAGTTTTTGAAGTTGAATTTGGTAAATTTGTTAATGAGGTTTCTAAAGATCCTTGAGAATTTCTTGTTGAATGATGAAATCCTTCTGATTTTGATTTCATTGACGTTAATGGTTCTTCTGAATATTCATTATTTGAAGTTTTTGAACTATTATTATCATCATCATCATCATCATCATCATCATCATCATCATCATCATTATTGTTATTATTATTATTATTATTATTATTATTGTTATTATTATTATTATTATTATTATTATTATTATTATTATTATTATTATTATTATTATTATTATATTCTATTGACGACTTTGTTTTTAAATCTTTTGCTAATATAGTCATTGCCGGAGAAAAACTAGAAACAAACGTATCGGAAGTATAAATATTTGGATATTTTAATTTTTTGTAAACTTCCAATAAATCTTCAACTTTTCTAAATTTTCCTAATGACCAATCATTCCATGATTTCTTTGAAAGTAATCTACCTATCGATGATCCCATTGAACCATTCTTATTAATTTTCTTAGATTCTGACCATTTCCCTTGTTGAAACATTGATTTGAAATATATTGATCGTTCAGAAAGTATCGAACTTCTTGCATATAATGCAGAACATTCTGTTCCATCACAACTTGGAAAATTGAATTGAACATCAGATATTTCAGGTTGATTTAATTCAGTTTTCCAGGCTTTACTTAATTCTGAAGGGAATTGTGACGATGGAAGTGGAGTCGAAACACGCTCAGATGAAAATTGAACTTTATTAAATCTCACACCGATTGTTATTTCTCCCTCTTGTGGTAATCTGATTTTTCTACAGAATTTTGTGAACCCTAAATAAAATTTATTAATTAAAATTGTTAATTAATTTGCTAATTAGATTAATTGATTGATTTCATTAATCAATTTACTACTAATTAAATAAATTTTCAATAATTAAAACTTACCCCATACAGGAGATCTAGCGTTATAATTTTCTAATTTTCCGAAGTTTAATTTTTCATTTGGATTTTTCATGAAATAAGTGACTGAATATTCCGCACGAGTTGACCATAAATCTGCCGAATATTTTTCTTGCGGATTAGGCAAAGCAATTAACCACAATGCACAATAATCTTTATGTTCTTTACTTTCCTATTTCATTTTTTTTTTTTTTAAAAAAAAAAACGAACCAATATAAAAATGCTTAGTCAATGTGGCATAAACAATGAAAATTGTTATTTTCTTTTTAAAGAAAATTATTATTATTATTATTATTATTACAATATTTGTTTAGATTGGAGAACGATTATAATTTTCTAATTTTCCGAAGTTTAATTTTTCCTTTGGATTTTTCATGAAATAAGTGACTGAATATTCCGCACGAGTTGACCATAAATCTGCCGAATATTTTTCTTGCGGATTAGGCAAAGCAATTAACCACAATGCACAATAATCTTTATGTTCTTTACTTTCCTATTCAATTTTTTTTTTTTTTAAAAAAAAAAACGAACCAATATAAAAATGCTTAGTCAATGTGGCATAAACAATGAAAATTGTTATTTTCTTTTTAAAGAAAATTATTATTATTATTATTATTATTACAATATTTGTTTAGATTGGAGAACGATTATAATACCGGGTGAAATTTCAGCTGCCAAAACATATCGGGCGTAGTGGCAAACGGTGGAGTATATATAGATCTCTGTTCCTGCGCCAACTTTGCAGGAATCTTGAATTTAAAAGTAACTTTGTCATTTCCAGATTCGGCTTTTGTCATCACTCTTTTTTTATTTAAAAATAAATTATTATATAAAGCGATTAAAATGAATAACAATTTTTCAGGGTCAAGAGTTCATACAGTTTACTATGTATTATTAAAAGAATAAGAGAAGAATCTATATAAGAGAATATAGCGGGAGAAGAAAGTTCACTATATATAACTTGATAATGATTAGCTAGATATTATTGGTGTAACCTGGATACAAAAATGTTTAAAATTCTATCAAAGAAATTTCTCGCTTGATTTTCGTCCGCAATAAAAGCAATCGTATGTTCGTTTGTGTAATATCCAATAATTCTCACGAATCGTTCATGGAAATTCTTTACATCTACACAATAGGCAAGTTCCATAGCTTAAAATATATACTTACATAATGTAATCACTATATATATCTATAGCATAGTCTTTTTTTTTTTGAAAAAAAAAGCATTAATGTTATAGTAAAAATTAGTAAAATTATATAGTACTTTGTAGTGCAGGTAAAAGTTCATCTGGTGATCTCAAAAATGTTTAAAATCCAAGAAAATCTTTCTTTTTACTAGAAAAGTGAGATTAAAAATTATTGTAATCTGAACACAAGATACATTTAAAACCGAAACTCAGGATGGCCCATTTCTACCAATCAAAACGATTAATTATTCTATAAAGAAAGCACCAATTAATAGAAGTTGCATCTATAAAGTTCCCCTTTCAATTAAATATTATAATAACAATTAAAATCTCAGTTTTTTTTCTAGAATTTAACAAGTTATGATTCTACCGAATTATTCTTACAACAACCTCACATGAATATGTGAAAATGTTAATCTTTTAGAAAATTGTGTAATAAATTAATAATAAAAAAATCAAGTTTTTAATTAAATAGATAAAGTTACCAGCAAGTACAGATAAGTAATCCTCTCCCCTTAACTTAATTTAATAATAAAGTTTGGAATTACTTTTTGTCCAATTTGTTTTTAAGAAAATTTTTGTAGATGATCTAAAACTTTTTTTTTTTTTTTTAATTAAATTTTTATATGCACTCAATAAGCTTTCTTTCTATTGATGCATTTTCGCTTTACCTTCGTAATCATCAAATCACGTTTGCTAAGCATTAAAAATTATGGAAAACCCAAAATCAAATCAAATAAATTATTTATCAACATGAAAAATAAAAAATCAATTCAAAACCCATCAGGAGAAAAAGATATTATGAGAAAATTAATTTTTTATTTATTTTTAAAATGATTTTTCCAAAAATTTCCTTAAAAAAAGTGATCATAATCTTTATACAAAAATTAAAATTAAAAAAATTTAAAATAAGAATGGTAAATGGTGATTTTACCACCAAAACTACTGTTACGTGAAAATAATAATAATAATAATAATAATAATCTCCCAATCCCAAAAAAATCCATAAATGCATAAAAAACAATATGGTAAACAATAACAATAATAAACAATTAAAAAAAAAATAAGAAAAAAAAGGAATAACTTACTAATATAGACATAAAGCACAATACCGATATCTTGGTATCAGGTAAGAAACGAGCTTTGATTATTACCAATCGTCAAAACCACAAGTGATGTAATACATAAATGTAATTTACATTATATGGAAAATATGAATGAGATGAGGTGTGTACGATATGCATAAAATGTGATTTACGAATTTAGAAACAATGAACTGAAGAAAGAAACCCTAAAGGTTAGATGACATAATAAGAATAAGATATATATACATGGAAGTTAATTTTACTGGTAATTAATTAAATTAAGGTCCAAGGGGAATCATACGTAAATTGGTATTCGTAAGTTATTCGTAATTGTGGTTTTGTGATAATAATAACTTTAGAAAAAGAAGAAGAAAAAGAAAAAAGGAATATATAAAGAAATTTCTTTATGGAAGATATAATCGATCATCTTCTGCGAATGTAGAATCTTCGTCTTTATAATTTGATGAAGAATAAGGGGAAGTTAAATAAACATTTAAATTCGTATTGTATTGTATGAGCATCGGATCGATTGAATTATTTGAAATTTGAGGTCCGGTAAAATTATAATAAAGGGTGGAGAAGCAGTGATTTTCTTCGTCATCCGATCCATATGAATCGTAATTTAAAATTTCACTTTCCGGTGAAAGCGAAGTAATCTCTTCCCATTTATAAGTATCAGGGGTGTTTAGAGTGGGGTCTTCGAATATAAGATTATTCTGTTTTTTTTCTGGAACATGTGGTTGGGATTCCGAGGGTATAAATACAAAGGAGGGAATTTCATTTTCTGCCTTGATTGACGATTTTTCGGAATTTCCCATAAAAAATTTTTTTTGTGATGACACAGTGGCATTGACGAATGTCATAGAAGTATCTTCGGACAAATGTTTACTAATAGACATCTCCAATCCGCTAAGGATATCTGCCGTTGTCCTATAAGGCGCTTTTAACTTTTCTTCTGCGGCCAATCGGTCCCAAAATGATTTGACTTTGAGCGGTTCGTTTTTCCACTGCTCAGCGATCTTTTTAGACAACGATCGCATATCTATTGGGTTTTGGGAATTTTTAAATGTGTGGTTTTGATGCCACGTTCTATAAAGAATGAATCTATTTGGAGCACGCGGACATTTCCGGCCGTTGACCAAACATTGTCTCCTTTTTTCGCGTCTTCTGGCATTTCTTTCGATATTTGATCTTGATTTAGACATTTTTGTATTATTATATTCCTTTAATAAAATTAAATTATTGTTAGTAAGATATAATATACTTTAATACGATAATAGTTATTTGTAAAAATTTGAATGCTTTTAAAAATCTTGGATTTTTAATCCTATATAGTTACACGAAAACATTACATATCAAAGATATAATTTCCTTTCATGCATTCTCTACTTATATATATTGTAATCTTATCCTTTGTTTCTAAACGCGGTTAACAATTGCTTACTTAAACACATGCGCCACGGAGAAAATACAATAGAAAAATTGTTATTTTGAAAGTATCCTTACTTTGGATGCTATATATCCATATACGTTATTATGATGTCAATCGGAGCTATCTTAGAAATGTCTAAAATACTTTGTAATTTTCTTGATTTTCTTCGGAATAATAGGCAATAAAAGTCTCGGTCTACGAATAATGAACAGGTCTTATGTTGAGATGTGAAGCTTTTTATAGAAAAATTTACCTTTTTTTTTTTTTTTATAAATAAAATAAATATATGCATGTAATAAATATACCAATATTGAAAAAAGTAACACTAATAAGAGATACAAGGGAAACTCTTGTCTTTTACCCCTTTGGTTATCAAATATATCAAAATATGACAAATATATAAAACTAAGAAATAAATTAAATTAAATTGAGGGAAAAGGTGACAAAAATAATTTAATCGATCGTATATGTTTTTATAAGCAAATTACTAAATATGATTGGTTGATTTTAATGATTAAGATGTTCCTTTTGAAAAATATTTAAATTACGTCACATGATTTTCCAATTCACACTTTTTATATTTTTTTTATTGAAGATTGAAAATAAGAAAAAAAATTTAACAATGAATAATGAAAGTCGTTGTGGTTTATTTGCATAACAATTTTCAATACAGTTTGCATAATAATATAATAATAAAGATTAACAATTTTTTTTTTTTTGTGAAATTTAGATCCCATTTTCTGTCACCAAATTAGAAGTATGGCATACATTAAACATGCATCTTTTAACCTGTTATATTTCCTATCAAAGGGTTTTTCGGGCGTTCATTCATGTTTTTGTGTCCAGAAAAACAAAATCTTCCTATATTTGCAACCAACAATCTTTGGCAATGATCGACATCCTTTTTTTGTGGTAATAAAATCCGTTCTGTAGGTTTTCTGGGTACTTTGACAAGTACATTAACCGTTGTTTACTTGTTTTACTAAATTGTCAATAATAGTTAACAAAGATAATAACATATAAACCTTATTGTTTCCTAGAAAGTCTAGATTATGAAAATTCCTGATTTTTAATTTTACACAATTATATATGTGCGTAAATCTAATTTTTTAATATTTTTCGTTTTATCCGATATTCTTAATAAAATGTTACAATAAATACTATAAATACTTTAATGTATTCTAAATTTATTTTTTTTTTTCATTATGTTTATTACTTTCACTTTGTCTCATAAATTCTAATTGTTTCCAAATTAAGTTCCAGTACTAAATAATGTTTAAATCTGCAAAGTGAAACAAACACTAAATTATAGTTTCATGGCTAGTATAGTAACATTAACTATTATAAACTATATGCCGACACATGATATATATTTGATATATTCTATTTTGAGTCAACAATATCGATAGGCGCAGTTAAGTGATGAAATACGCGTGACACACGTAAGCATAACAGATAAGAATTAATAAAAAAAGATTAAAAAAATAATTAGTATAACTTAACTAACTAACAATTTAGAAGGTTATTTTGAAAACCTTACAATGAATAAAGTTAAGCCTTTCATAAAATTAATATTAAAGAAATCTTATTTATTTATTTATATTTTATTATTTCCTTCCTTGTTTTTAATTCAGTAATAATTTATTCATTTATATATGTTTCAAATCTTTGTGTACCTTTTCGGGTTACTTCGTAGTAGATTATACTAAAACTCATATACATTTCACATTAGCCGAATATACGGAATAATTTATTGTGTTATTTCGCGATAATTAAAAAATCGGTGATCAAAGAATGTTATTTCTTTAATAAAATTAATTTCTTTCGATAATTAAAATGAAAAATATATTCAGAAAGTTCATTGTAATTAATCTAATATATCGGATATATAATAAGATACAATACGCAGAAAAATAGAACTAAAATTATCTAAATATCATTAAAATTTTATCTAAACATTACTAAAAATATTATCTAAACTTACTAAAACATTATTATTTAAAATGTGAAAAAGAACAATTAGCTAACTAAAATGGTATTGGATTTTTTTAAATCAAGTTTGTGGTTAATCATTTGTTCCTAAAATCAATCTTTTTTCGCTCATTTTCTTTTGATTTTGATTTATTTTGTTTCGGAATTCACATTTTTTTTTCATAGAAACTTTTTACAAATGTCAAAAAGGCGTTAATTATGATCAAGTCTGCATAATTATTTATTCATAAGCATAATTGTAGGAATTTTTTCCCTTATTTTCTTACGATTTTGTTTCGAATTTTTTACCAATTTAATATTTTTGAATAAGTTATTGTAAATAAATATAAATAAATACATATATATAATTTCTTATTTCTATAATCGATCATTTCCTTATTTTATTTATTTAGAAGAATTCAATTTGTCTTTTTCAAAAATAAATCCTTAAAAATCATTTATGTGCATTTGATTACATGACTGTCGTGTAATTAAAATGTTAGAGAACATAGAATTTAATCTGGACCCCAGGGTTCATCTACAATTGATTAAACCTTATTCATTTTTTATATTTTATTCATTTACTCTCTTTTTCGTGGCTTAAAAAATAAAGGATACCCTTGAATAATACTAAGGTTGTGACTATTTTTTTTTAATAATATTTTCATAACAAATAAGTTTTTGTATTCAATACTTTGATCAAAGTAACCAGTTATTGAAGACAAAATAAATTTAATAAATATTAATTTCGAAATATTAATTATTGAAACTTTTGTAATTTAGAAATTCGATGTGATTTTTTTTGGTAATAATCAAAGCTTTAATAATTGTAATTAAATATCTAAGAGAAAAATCTAAAAAAAAATCTATTTTACTAGGAAATATTTTCATGATAAACATTAATTTACACAAATAAATTTGAAAAAAAAAATGAACCTAACCATGTTTTGGGATACGATGAACCAGGGATTATTTCTTATTCGAGCTTAATGAAATGATTGATTTACTTGATTGATTACTTGATTTAATGCATTATCTAATAATAGACATTATTATGTTTATTATTTTTATTATATTTATTATATTATTATATTTATTATATTTTTATAATATATTCATTAAAACATATTTACTATGGTATTTGAAATCCGAGACAATAATATTTCTGAATCTCATTGATAGATTTACAAGGGAGTACGGAAAGATAAATTCCAGAACAAGGAAGTGTAGAAGAATTAGGATTAATATTGTTACTTTACATAAGTAATTTGCTTTATTTTATATAATTATAGTTTTAAAATGTTATAAAAATATTTAAAAATATATTTATTTGGAACAATGAATATTTTATCAAAATTTTATTTTTTTAAAGGCATAAACATTTTAAAACAATCAATTAATAACGATAAGAGACAATTGTTTTAATTTTAAGATAAACAAGAATATCTCAAGGTATTGATTTTGTTATTATTATTCACATTTATAATTTATTATAGAAAAATATATAATAAAGAAAAGAAAAAAAAAATAGGTATAATTTTTATTTTAGTGAAAAATTTCATAATTATACTTTTTTTTTTTAATTGAAAAAAGTCGGCGTAGCACTTCAGAATTAGTATAAAAACAATTTCGAGAATAATTTTTTATAATGTTTTTAAATCGTGATATTCGATAATAACTTTTTTAATCGTTTCTTTGACGCGAAGAACATCCGCACTATCTTTTTTTATATGTAAAACTGGGAAAAGTCGCTTTTTATTACGTAAAACATCACATCATCAAATCACGATCCTCCTTTCAAACAATTGTACTAAAACGCACCATTTAATTGGCCTTTATTGTTCGAAAATGATGCTAACCATATACATATAATTATATTTGTTTTTTCGAAGTGAATTTTAACAAATTCTCGTAAATAATATTGTTTTTTTTTTTCACTTCACTCCATTAAGGTCTTTTTATAGCAAGTCAAAGTGACAAAAAAAATATTCATTCTTTTCGAAACACGGATTCAATCTCTCTTTTTAACATTTTCGGAAATTAAAATCTTAATTGTTATCAATTTCCTTTAGTATCAAGATTATTATTGCAGATAGAGAATAATGATAGGATCAATGATTCGCTTTCTTCTCCCACGATAATTGTGAATAATAAAAAAAAACCATATATTTAGCAAAAAAAAAGGGACGTCTTCCCATCATTTTATCAAAAAAGCTTGTAATATATTTTTAACAATATTTATTATTGTTAATTTTTCAATCTTAATATCTTATTAATAAATTTCATTCATTCACTTTCTTTATTCACTTTGCATTAATAAATTGCCTTCATTTATATAACATAAACATAATTTTAATATCATTAATATCGGATATTTACTGTAACTTGAAAATTATTACATTTTAGAGATATTACGATTCTTTACGAATGTCAAAATTTGTTAGATTTGGTAATAACCCTTTTCCAAGCAACCATAGATCAAGATCAAGAGCTTCTCATATGAAAACTACTGATGAACAAATAGTGCCTCAATCTTCACAAAGCTCTATTGAATCGTCTTTGGGACGACTAATAATTAATCACCCTGAACAAAGAAATTTTCAAGAAAATTCCGAAAACTTTCCTAACAACCTTTTTACCACAAGACCCCTCGTAATAAATAGACTAATAAATAATAATAATAATCATAATGACAATAATGCAAATAATGATCTTTCTTCAACTATTATTATTAATAACACTGCAATGAATTCAGTAGTGGAAGATAACCAAAGTGATAATGACAACGAAAATCTTGATTTGGAAGATTCTTTATCAAGTGATAACGACGATGATGCACCATTTGAGTACATGTATAATCGTCGCATCCCAATTATTAATACTACGCATGTTGTCAATTCTAGATCAGGTATGCGACATAATACGCGACGACATAGTCTCAGACGTCAATCAAGATATATAACTACAGATCAATTCAATTGGGAATCTATAAGTCGTGAAATAAATCATCAAAAATCTCAAGCAATTTCTACAATTTCTTCTTTTACAACAGCAATAAATCAAACTTCTCCTTCATCATCATCTTCCGTATCATATTCATCAGCTTACTCAAATTTATTAAACGATTCATCACAATCATTTCCCTCAGAATCATTGACAACAATGTCAAATAATAATTCGGCTCAATCTTCATCTTCATCACATACGCGTTCCGTATTACATTCTTTACACGATCATTATTCTCCCTCTCCCTCTCCCTCTCCAACTCCAAAATCTCTTTCTCCTTTAGAAATATTCATAAAATCACAGTTAAGCAAACAGGGTGATAAAGACGATGGAAATTATGATGATAACCATAATAACAGAAATGATCAAGCTGAATGTTTTATATGTTTAGAATCATTAGAATTGCGTGGTGGTAGAATGATTTTGAATCCTGGTTGTGGTCATTTAATGCATATGAAATGTTATTTGGAATATATTAGGAAATGTAAAAATTCTTGTGCTATTTGTGCGAGAAAATTTCCAACTTGGCAAATTTAAGGATTTGCTCAATATTAATAAGATAAGTAGGAATAGAAAGTAACACAATTCTTATCTACGTACTGCAACGTACTGTTACTTTTTTATAGATTTTTTAATTTTAAATATATATAGATAGATATTTATCATTGTGGAAATGATATAAACTTTTCTGCACTCTTCGCATGTTTACAATAAAGAAAAAATTTTATTACAGCTATTTGAGACGTGTCGTGTAGCATTGCATAAAATAATTTTCAATGCAGCTTTTTATTCGTATTATAATTGTGGCAAATTTTGCAGACAAGTAATTTCTTTTTAGTTTCCAAAATTATTAAATTGTTTACATGTGGAAATGTAGAATGGACTTCCCCGACACAATGGACAAGATAACTACGATAAACTCAATTATCGTAAGTGATAAAGTTGAATTATTTGTATATTTTCTCAATCTAAAATACCTGTTTTTTCTTTAATTTGTAAAGCAAAAAATCACCAATATTTTTCTCAAAAAAAGATTTTCTTTGTCCTGCAGGCAATGTTTTGATCAATATCTTCGATCAATTTCGTATTTCAAAGTTTTCTGATTTTCTTTTCCATTTTACAAAAACTGTGTTATTTTCTTTTGGAATGGATTTTCCGACACAATGGACAAAGATAAATAAGATAACTCAGTGATTATGATAGCATTGTTTGCAAAATTGTATTTACTTGTATAAATAAATTTAGTAACATTGATTAAATTATTTTTTCATAAAATCTTTTATGTTTTCGAGCTCATCATACAACTCGAACAGCGAAGAGTCAGGAAAATTATTATTTAAAAAAATTCAATCCTGTACTACTACTCAATATCAATAAAAGAAAAAGATTATCATTCCCCAAAAAAACTGTATTGTTTATTTGATCAGCAATTGGATTTTCTGTTACATGACGTTATTTGATCAGCAGAATTGAATTTTATGGTACGTGTTACGTGACGTGATTACGTGAGTGATTACGTGAGTGATTACGTGAATGATTACGTGAATACGTGTAAATTCACCTCGAACTTATTTTTTTACGGAACAAAATTAATTTCTTTCTATTCTCTTACATTATCTACACTATAAAACATATATAGTAATTAAAATATATTGTTAAATGGATGGACCTTTAAAGAACTCGTAATATTCCTATTAGTCAAAGTCAACATTTTAGGATAGGCGGTCTTTATCTTTAAATATTTACCTCTAGAATGGAAATATGATAAATAAAATGCAGTCTAATCAATACCTAAAAACCTAAGGGATGGAAGTGTGATTTACCAATACACATCTAATTATTTTGTTAGAAACTATAACACGTAAATGTATGTACTATGTAAATAATAGGCTAGTTCATATCCAAACTTTTTATTTCTTCCGGGTGAGACCAGTTAATGAAAAACAGTTATTGAACAATATATTGAATGTATTGAAAGATTCTAGAAAGAAAAATAAAGAACTTTGGATATTCTTCCAAGATACAGTAAAAAGCATTTGATACGCATCAAAATAACTATCTGGCCAGCAGTACCAAAGTTACCATTTATCTGGTCAACTATTCTAACAAGAATGATAAGATATTGTGAACAACATTAAAGATCAAAACTAGAAAATAATTTATTTATTGATTGATTGATTTCAGGAATATGTGAAAAATTGCGGGGATTATCAAAATTATCATCAAAATTATCATCAAAATTATCATCAAATTTATCAAAAATTAAAATAAAAAATTTAGTTGTAACAAACAACATATAGATTATTTAATTTTTATTAAATTATTATACAAATTTCAAATAATTATAGTTATGGAATTATTACGGTTTCTAAGATTTCTAATAAGTATTGTGGAATTCCTCTTCTTTGTTCGGGTTTTAAATTATCGACATACCTTTTTAAAGCTTTTGATAAAGTTTGATCTCGTTGTTTTAAAATATCTTGAATTTGAGTTTGAGGTAATTGTAATAAAAATTTAAAATTATTTGGTTTTATCTAAATAAATAAATATAAATAAATATAAAAAAAATGATTAAAAGTATTAAAATTAATTAATTGAAATTGATTAAAATAACATTAATAATAATATATTTATACCTTTAAACAAAATTCGGTACAATATAATATAAATCCTTTACGCAAAACTTCATTTTTCCATATATCAGTTACTTTTCTTATCAACAAATCATTAACAAATCCAGCTAAAGCATTATGTGCTCTAACACTTAATGTAACCTTAAATAATAATAATAATAATAATAATAATAATAATAATAATAATAATAATAATAATAATAAAGATTATTAAATAATACATAAAAAAATAATATACAAAAATAATATATAAAAATCATTATATGATCGCTTACTGTTCTCATAAATGTCATTGGTAATTCAGATTGAACGGATAAATGTTGTAACACTGCACCCAAAATTTGTTGATTAAATATATTTGCTAACGTGAAACATGTATGAATAGCTAGAGGATCAAAGAGAAATAAAGAAAAATGAAGTAAAATATATATGTATATATGTATATATGTATATATGTATATATGTATATATGTATATATATATATTTATATATTTATTAGTTCATAAATAAAATAAATAAAAATAATATTCACCAAATTGATTTAGATTTACCTTCAACAGATTGTTTTAAAGGTACATCCATTTGATGCAATGAAACCAATAATTCACTTGGTGTTATTGGTGTGACACCATTTGTTGGAGTCACTATTTTTAGAAAAACTTTCTTAACAATATCTCGTTGTTTTTCTGTTGCATCAAGGGTAGAGACAACTTTAGGAAGATAACGTGATATTTCATCCTTTTTCATTTTTTAAATAAATAAATAAATATATATATTTTAATGAATTTTCTTTTTAACGAAATGAAGAGGACCAAAAAAATGTAAGAAAATATTTCTTACCTTTTCAAAATATGAAATAATAGGAAAAAGAAATCTTCCATCTAGATTCCTTTGCATAATTACCGATTTAACTGTATTAGTTAATTGACTTGGTGGTGTTCCTTATTTATAACAATAAATTTTTTAAAAGATTAAATCATTTCTTTTTAAAAATTATTATTGTTTATTTATTTTTTTAGTTACCTGCTTTATTTGTAAAAACAACCAACATCTTTAACACGAAATCTTCGGCACCATTAGGAAAATTACGAAAAAGTTGAATTAATCCAGTCAATCCAATCGTATCAATAATTTTTTGTGCATTCTTTCGAATCATAACTTGTATTGGTTCAGGTGTTTGAATGTAAACTGAAATTAATCTTTTTTTTTTCCAATAAAAATAATAATTAATAATTAGGACATGAAGAGAATAAATTATGAGAATAACAAAGGGAATAAATAAAATATTAATTAATAAATAAATAATATTAAGAAAATTCTTACTCATGAAATAATTCATTTTTTTTTGAACACAAAGAAAGAAATAAATCTATGTGACGATCAACATCTTGTTGAGCCCATTTTCTCATTTCAAGTTCATCGTCTTTTGTAATTGTTTCTTTTGTATCATCTACTCCACCAACATGATAATGATAATCAAATAAAGTTGGTGGAATTTCGTGACAAATTTGTCGGAGCGATTCTAATGCGAATAATTCAATAGTTTGACTTATTTCCGAATGATCGGGATACCATTTATTAACAACTGTGATTGCTGATGTTCGCGTACTTTCATCTAATAAAATCGGAATAGAATAAAGATTTATAAAATATTTCAAAGATTTATAAAATTTCAATAATGAATGTTTATTTTTCTAACCTCTATGTAAACAATAAGCCAATAAAATTTTCATACAAAATGATCGTGCAGGTGGTCGTAAATCAATTAATTCACTTAAAGTAGAAAATCCCAGCATANTAAACTGAAATTAATCTTTTTTTTTTCCAATAAAAATAATAATTAATAATTAGGACATGAAGAGAATAAATTATGAGAATAACAAAGGGAATAAATAAAATATTAATTAATAAATAAATAATATTAAGAAAATTCTTACTCATGAAATAATTCATTTTTTTTTGAACACAAAGAAAGAAATAAATCTATGTGACGATCAACATCTTGTTGAGCCCATTTTCTCATTTCAAGTTCATCGTCTTTTGTAATTGTTTCTTTTGTATCATCTACTCCACCAACATGATAATGATAATCAAATAAAGTTGGTGGAATTTCGTGACAAATTTGTCGGAGCGATTCTAATGCGAATAATTCAATAGTTTGACTTATTTCCGAATGATCGGGATACCATTTATTAACAACTGTGATTGCTGATGTTCGCGTACTTTCATCTAATAAAATCGGAATAGAATAAAGATTTATAAAATATTTCAAAGATTTATAAAATTTCAATAATGAATGTTTATTTTTCTAACCTCTATGTAAACAATAAGCCAATAAAATTTTCATACAAAATGATCGTGCAGGTGGTCGTAAATCAATTAATTCACTTAAAGTAGAAAATCCCAGCATCCTCCTAATTTAAATTTAATAAAATTTATAAAAAAGATATTAGAGAAAAACTGAACGAAAAAAAAAAAAAAGAATTACAATGCAATGTTAATTATAATCTATCTTTTAATAATAATATCCGCCAACCTATCAGGATCATTACAAAATATTTTTATGCGATCAACAATATCTTCGACTAATTCTGGAACATCTAATAAAAATTGTGAAAGAACTCGATCTTCAAGTGCTGGAATTATTCTATCCAACAATCGACTAATCCAAATTACATAGTTAGATTTCTAAAGAAGAAGAATAATAATTTAATTTTCAATTTTTGTTTTTATTTATTTTATTTTATTTTGTATTTTTGAAAAATTATAATAAATTATATCTTACATGAGATGGATCTGCTCTCTGCTTAACAATATCATGATACCATTCTTCATCAAGCCATGTCAGTGCAAAATCCATTCTAATTTTTTTTAATATAATTTAATAAATAAATTTATATAAAATATAAATCAAATCTAGGTATATATAAGTATAAATATAATTATTACCTATTCTTAAAATCTTCAAGAATATGTTGAACCACAATTTCTCTTAATTCATTATTTGTCTTTTCAGTTGCCTCATTAGGAAATTCAAGACCTCTTGTCAATAATCTAACTGCCATAACATGTAATTGTGTTCTAGTCAATCTTTTTCCATTAGATAAAGTAGTAAGAACAACATTTGATCGTGTTCCTTTTACTTCGGTTGATAATTTTGATTCTATTTCTAAAATGTTTACAAGTACAGTTTTAATAAATGATTGACATTGTTCTTCTGGTAAGGTTTCTGGTGGTGGAAGAACATATGGTTGAAATTTGAAAGTTGGTGTTGCAGGTGGTAAATCTTGATCTTCTGATTCAAATTCTAAATCTTCTAGTTGATCTTGTATTTCTTGTTGTTCATTTTCATCATCTTCACTTATTAATTCAATTTTTTCCGAATCTTCTGTTATTTCCATTTCATCACGTTCCTCAGGTTCTATATTCCTCTCAGGAACAAATTCTTCAATTTCCATATCATCATCATATTCATATTTGATTTCGGGTTTAACTGGTTCTTTGGTTTCTAGAGTTTCCGAAGTTTCTGTAGACATGAAAATAATTTCTTCTTCTTCTTCTTCTTCAGTTTTAACTACAGGTGGTGGTGATGGAGATTTGGGAGTTGATTCTTTTTGAAACTCTAAACGAGGATCACGAACTTTACGTTCTTCACGTGTTTGTTTTATATTTGATTGTGATGTCAAATTTCTTGTTGCTATATTTGCTTCTCGTTGTTGCAAAGCCTGAATTAATATTTGAATTAACATAAGATTATTGATTAATGTTACCATTTCAATAATTGAATAATTAAGCTAGAAAATTTCTTGCCTGTTTCGCTTGTAATAATCTCTCTTGTGGAATCGCTTGTAAAGCGTAATGTATAACATCAACGACAAAAGGTAATGAAAATTGTGATGGATCGAAAGATAACTAAAAACAAAACAAAATACAATTGTAAGAATAATTAATAAATATAAATATAATATAAAAAAATATAACTAATAACAAAATTATTATTAATAATAGTAATAAAAAAAGTGATATTCACCCCGTTGCTCCCATTGTTTCTATTACGTCTTTGTCCGGAAGTCCTAAATCCATCATCTATTCCTTCTTTTTGATATAATAATCTTCTAAATTGTCTTGGAAATTTCATAGGATCATTCCTACCACCCAATATCATGACGGCATCAAAAACTTCATTAATAAATGGTAAAGATTCAAATAATGGAATTCTAATAAATAATAAAACGAACTTTATAAGTAATATTTTTTTAATCATGAAAATTATATATACAAAAACAAGAAGATTAATTAAAATTAATTAAGATGAATTAAAATTAATTAAGATGAATTACCTTAAAATTGTCATTAATTGAATCTTTATTGCTTTCTTCACACTTCTTAATTGAAGTTCTGACAAATGTGTAGGTGGATTCTTTTTCCATTTAAGAACAATATTTACCAAAGGATATATATATTGAGGTCTTGATCTAAAGACTGGTCCTAAAGCATTAATAATTGCAGTAATAACATTACTTGATCTAGAAGATGATGATTAAATAATTTAATTATTAAAAAAAACTACTTTCTTTATAAATTAGTAAAAAAAATCAATCATAAAAATAAATAAAAAATGAAAGAAAAGAATCCCTACTAACTCTTTATTTAAAAGACTATACAACCCATTTATAATTGAGATCGCTTCTTTCTCTAATGCAAAAGCATTTAATATAGGATGTGATTGGGGACATAATGACAATGAAATGTCTTCTTCAGGTCTCACCTGAGAAATAATAATATTAAAATATTAAAATCAATATTAAAATATTAAATTATTAAATTATTAAAATTAAAATGATAATATTAAAATATTAAAATTAAAATGATAATATTAAAATTAAAGAATACAAAATTACCAAAGAATCAGGAACATGACGTGATTGAACAGTTGAAACTACTTGTAAAAACTTTATTGCACCAATTTTAATTCCTTGTTTGGTATCATCGGAATCAAAGAAACGTATTATATGTATTTTTATGAAAGTTGCTATGTTCCATAATGAATTAGCATCATTTTGATTTTCACATCTAAAATATAATTAAATACAGTAAAATTTTTTTTCATAATAAAAATAAAATAAAAAAATAAAAAAAAAAATAAAATAAAAATAAAAATAAAATAAAAATAAAA
>PQFF01000310.1:119146-141751 GCA_003547095.1 Diversispora epigaea | reverse complement strand
AAAATAAAAATAAAATAAAAATAAAATAAAAATAAAATAAAAATAAAATAAAAATAAAAATAAAATAAAAATAAAAATAAAAATAAAATAAAAATAAAATAAAAATAAAAAATGATTATTAAATACTAACATTCTTTCAAATAACAAAGAATAAATGCCGGCACTAAGAAGAATCACTTTTTTAATAATAGCAGTCAATTCTTCGAAGTTGATTATATATTCTATTATAGGTAAAACTTTACCTAGGCCTTAATTGACGGTTTACTTTTGAGGTTAAAGATAACTTTATTATTGATCCTGTCAATTTTTTAAATTTTAATAAATAACAAAGAAAGTAATAATAAGAAGCCTCGAAAAAGAAAAAAAAAGAAAAAAAAATTCAAAAAAGACGAAAGGATACACTCTTTTTTTTGTAATCTATTATAAACCGAACCTCTACATAATACCCACTCAAAAAAATCAATAGTCCATTCTCTAATTTCGGATATCGGATCTTTTATTAAAACACTAATTTTTTCTAATAATCCAAATTCCAAAAGTTGTTTTTCGTTTTCAATTAATTGTTGTAACGAAATTAATGCCTCCACTCTTAGTTGTTGGTCTTTTTGACTATCAGTTGCTCTGTCTAATAAAACTATTATTCGGCTATCTTTAATCACATATTGATTATCCATTGTCGAAAAAAAATGTTTGGAGAAAAAAGAAATAAAAATAATAATTCGACAATTCGATATTTATTCATTTTTTAGATCGCTTATCAATTTAAAAATGTACCTTTTTTAGCTGGTGTGTAATTTTGCACATGTCAATTAAGACAATAAGAAAGCTTTATATTTCATTTGACTCATGCATTGTTAGAAAAATATTCATTTCTTTGGGTCAAATTTACGAATTTATTTATTGAATTTAAATTATGAAAACATGTTACTTGTAGATGATTGCCATCATAAGCTAAATGGCTTTGCGAAGTAATATTATTACCAGAATTTCGCACTTAAGGAAATGACGTATTGATTCCAAATTATGTGTACATGGTCACATTACTTTATGATATTAATGTTACTTTCAACCTACAAGAAATGCAGTATAGAAAACGTTTGAGAAAGCAATTGATATATTTAACTTCTGATATTAATGGAATTGTGAATGGACTAATAGAAAATAATTGTTATAGTGTTTGTAATTATAAATTGTATTGTAAAATTATAACTTTATTGTGCAAATTGCATTCAAAAATTTCACATTGGACAACAATATCTTTGATTTTGAAATCTATAATATAGATTAATATAGATTAATATAGATTAATATAGATTAATATAGATTAATATAGATTAATATAGATTAATATAAATTTATAAAGAAAATAATAAATTGTTATTTTTAATTGAGAATAATGTATAATAATTATACAGAAAAATTGTCAATTTCACATCAAATAAAAAATATATAAATCTTCTATAAAATTTAGCATCGTATACAAGTTCATCATTAAAACCTATATCTACTTCTATCCCTCACTAGAAATACAAAGTGAATAATAATGGATAACAATTAGAATTAATGAAATGATTTGTATTAAATTGTTTTCTAAAAAAACTTTTTTCTAATAATATGCATTTTTTTTTTCTCTTCACTTGACAATATCACATAATTACATGCTGGGAATTAGATAAAATAAATTATTAAATGTCAAAATGAAAGATCACACAGCAATTGGTTCTTTTCCAAGATCAATGGTTGTTCCTTGATCATTATCATCTTGGAAATCATCCTATAAGAATAGTAAAAAATATTTTTTAATATAAGAAGGCATATCAAAAAAAATAATAAAAATACAAAAAAAAATCATACCAGATCATATATTACACGAACCATTAAAGAGCAACTTGGACATCGAGCTATATCTTCACCATCCATTAAATCAGTCTACAGTAAAAGAAAAATATCAGTTAAAAAAAATATTGTTAACACTAAAGAATTTTATGATCAAATACTTTCCACTGAGATTTCAAATCGATCACCACAAGGACAGGGATAATGATAGATCTGCTTGTCTTCTTCAAATTCAAAATCTTCTGCATAAAGTGAAAGAATATTAAATTAATAATTTATAGATACATGAAGTAATAAGAAAGATGGCAGTACAGATCGCACCAATCTCAATTTCGTCGTAAAACGAAGTCATTTTTTATCCAAAATTTCGGTTATGAAATTTTTCTGCATTTTATAGATCTTTAAACACATGATATCATCAAGTGATTAGTGTTACATACAAATTTATCGACAAATTAAACTACTAATCACAGGAACAAGTATACAGCTCAGCTTGAGGGGAGGGTTCAAGGAGACATCCTATTGATAAATCCAATTCTTTTTATTTCTTTTATTTAGAAATGGCAATATTTTCCCTCTCCTTTTTCAAACCAACTACAACTACCATACGAACCTTTACACCTTTAACATCATTTTTCAAAAGATCGTCGATATGCCAAAATTTTCTTTTCAAAACTCGTCATTATACAGCTCACAAATCTAAAAAAATATCATGGTGAAAAAAAAAAATTAGATGATAATAGTTTGTTTATTTCTCGTGTCCCATTAACTCCTCCAAAAATTACATCAATTACCACCACCACTTAGTCCCATTAAAGAACAAAGAGCAAATCGAAGAAATGAGACGATTGAGAACATCAAATCCAGCGAAATATAATTTAAGTGTGTTAAGTCCATCACCTATCATTGCTCAATTTTCGCCTTTGCCTATAGAAAGAAAGAATATCTTTATAGTAAGATGGGATGGAAAAAGAGAGTTATTGGAACAGGGAGAATTAGAAGATCTTTGTGGTGAAAATTTTTGGTTGATATTGTGAGATAAAATTTACCTCAGTTTTATTGGAAAAGAAATAATACATGAACAATATATTATGTGTGAAAAAATTCCATTTAATTCAATTATTACTACAAATAATAAAATCAGATCTTATAAATAAATTCTAAATATTGCTTATATTTTAAAATTTTTATTTGAAAATGAAACATCTCTTTTATGAAATTTTATAACTAAAACATTCGTTTTTAATTATTCCCTTTGGAGACGAATCATTTTATATTATTTAGAACCCTCAATTACAACAGTACAATATTGTAATAATAAATGTCTGAATAAATATTAAACATTCGTTTTCAATCATTCCTTTTGGGATCATTTTTATATTATCTAAAGTCCTCGATTTCATTAAAATGCCATTAAAAACTTGGTGGCTGGCTTTTGTTATGATTATGATCGTATTGATGTTGTAAATGAATTTATCTTTGAATTCATCTTGATTTTTGCATGTAAACTTTTTTGCACGCAAATTAATAATCGAAATGTTTTCATTCTCCCGAAAATAACTGACATGTCATTATTTATTTTGATATTATTTATTTATTTTTTATCTCGCTTGTATATAATGATAATTATAGAATCGTGCAGCAGCAAAAAAAAGGAGAAAAGGGAAACAATTTTAATTTTTGTTTGTTCTGCTCAACGTACACAATTTTGTTTTGATGTAATTTTTGTTTGTTCTGTCTATAATTGTTCAAAATTGCGTAAATAGAATTTGCAATTAAATAAACAGCACTTTTTAAATTCTGTTTTTTATTGTTAAGTATGAGCAAATCTCCTCTAAAATAATTTAATCCACAATGTCGACCAACTCAAACAACTCTTCTTCCGAGAAGAAAGTCCAAAACAACAAAAAGCGATAATATACGCAAGAATCTCAAATCACCAAAATGATCAAGCAGCCGAAGGATTTGAAATTATCAATTCCACAATGTCAAACAACTCAAACAGCTACTCTCCCAAGAAGAAAGCAGCCCAAAAAAATAAAAAGCGAAAATATACTATGCAAGAGTCTTAAACAATTATCGGAAAGAAGACCTCAAAAGACAAATTAAAGATCTACAAGACAAGTACTCAAACCATAAAATCATCAAAGACATTAGTTCAGGTCTCAACTACAAATGCAAAGGATTTCAAACCTTTTTGAATGAGTTTACAAAGGAAATGTCTCAGAAGTTGTTGTTACCCACAAAGACAAGCTCTGTCACCGTGGATTTGAACTCATTAAATTCATCTTCAAAAAGATTAACACAAAACTCATGATTCTCAGTCAAAGCATTGAAGAATGAAAAAGAACAAGAGAACTTGTAGATGATCTCTTCACAATCTGTAACTACTTTGTGGCAAAGAATAACAAATTGCATTCAGCAAAAAACAGAAGAAAATGCAGGCAAGCCCAAATAAAAGAAACAAAGGGTGACAAACGAAAAAGAAGAAAAAGAACCTGCAGGAAAAACAAAAAAAAATAAAACTCTTTACAACACAAAAACAGAGAGAAATTTTGATGGAATAGCAAGGTGGACCTATAATCAAGTGTTATCAGCCATAGAAAATGAAGGAGTTCCCCAAAACAAAAAAGCTAAATGTTTAAATTCTGAAAATTTTCAAATGGGTCTTGGTTACACTTGAATAAAGATGATCAATTTAATCACCGTTGGACATATCAGAATTTTTTATTTCTCTTTCTATTATAATATTTTTTTTCAGTTGAAACACAAACCTTGAAATATTAAAAATATTAAATATTAAATATTAAAATGAATTGCATACATTTGATTCAAAATGAATTAAAAAAAGTTGAAAATGTAACAGTTGGTTCATGAATTTTGTGTTACCTGTATTTATGGTTTCAAGATTAAAAGAACGAGGCACGAATTAAATTAAATTGAGTTACTATCTATATTAGGTTAGAAAACTGGAAAATCACAAAGATTAAAGTATAAACTTTGATGATGCGTTTTTCATCTTCTCGAGATTTGACAATGCATTGAAGGTGCTTAAACTTGTTTCAACAGAGGTTTGATTTCAAAAGATAATGATATGAGAGAGGAATTTCTAGTATTTATTTGATTCACGAAATTAAAATTTTAATGCAACACTTGATTTTTTTTAAAATTTTTTTTTTATTACCAGGTAAACCTTCCACGTGCATAGGAAAATTTTTTTTTTAAAAAAAAAAAAATTCCAATTCTTGATTTTTTTTGGAAAGTTTTCGAAATAGATATAACATGAGATTCGTATATATTTAAATGATTCAGATTTTTTGAGAAAATAATATTATAATTTTCTTGGTAAACAGAAGTTTTATGCATTTAAATCTTTAACATTGGTTTCGATGTTTATGTAAATCCATTGCATTAAATTAATTAAATTTATTAATTTATTATATATTTATGCACGCTCTTTAGCACCAATAAAAATAAATGAATCTGCGCAAGAACAGTTGCACTTTTCTTTATATACCTATATTTTTGTAATTTCTGCATTCGTGTCAAACTAAGCTGCCACTAATAAAAAAAAATTTTTTTCTGTACCATATACAGGTGTTTGAAAATACACCACTTATCTTTCTTTTATAAATAGATCTTCGAAATCCAATAACTAAAACTTAACAAAAAAAGACTCATGTTTTATTAATTATATAATATTTGATGGTTGGTTTACAAGAATCTGCAAAATATAAATTATATACTTTCAAAGTACAAGGAGAAGCATTACCAATGTATATTAGTAATAAATACAAATTTTTTTATATTACATTCGTCGCATAATTGATCTAATTTATTTAAAATGTCTTTACGATCATTTCAAGTTGCATTGAATTATTCTCAGACTGGTCAATTTTCCGTACTTAATTAATCCATGGTGTACGACAGGTCACCTTATTTTTTTGTGAATAAATATGCCAAACTTTTCGGAAACCTTCCTCTTCATCTACCCTCACCCTTTGTACAGAAAAAAAAAAAACCTTCGCTTCCATTTTGTGTTTCGGAATAGTCTTTATTGATATTCTGTTATACATTCCCTTATTAAAAAAATTCACTTTCCTTTCCTTTCCTTAATTTCGCTGGTCATTCTTTCACCAAACCCTCCTCCACTTTCTTTCTTCGAAAAATATTTTTATTTTTATTTTTATTTTATCGATTATACCTTATTTATATTTTCATCAATTTTCGAAATTCCTTATCATCATCATTTTACGTAACGTTTTTAATCAATTAATAGACCGAAAAAAAAAAAATAGACTCAGCTAAAAAAAGTTATTAACCAAAATGGAAGGGGGTTATCCGAATAGAAGTTCTACGATGATGAATCGTCGGAAAACGCTCAGCAGACCTGATAGATATCAAGCTGCCGCTCCTATGTTACCCGGAAACGAAGGATCAAGTTTTGATCCTTGGGTATTTTTTTCTAAACTTGTTACATTTTGGGCACCTGGCGCTGTTTTATCTTCCATTGGTCTTCATGATGCACAATCAAAACAAGCTTGGCGTGAAAAAATAGCTTTATGTTTTATTGCGGTTCTTATGGGTGGTGCTGTTGCTTTCTTAACTGTTGGTTTCACTGTCATATTATGTCCTCCTACACAAGCAAGTAACCCTAATATGTTTAAACATTTTGGTGAATCACCTGGTATGTTAAACTAATTTTTGTTTATAAAAAAAATTATAAGGAATTTAATATTTATTTATTTTAATATTTAATTACAATTTTTTTTTTTTGTTACTTTATGATTATTAGGTTTCCTTGGTATTCAAGGATGGCAATTCGATGTAACAAAGGCTGTTACGGTCAATAACTTTGATTTCAAAACTTTATCCTTATTAGAAAATGGAAAAGATATTACAAATAATTTTACACGTAGAAATAAAGATATTCCTGCATGTCAAAATCCGGAAATACAAAAATTTCAAGCCGTTAAACAAGAATTATGTGAACCAGCCTCAACATGTCCTCTTGATATTATTTCAGAAGATACTTTTAAAAAATATCAAATTACCAACAGTACAAAAAAAGTTGGTTATGATTGGGGTGATGTTGGTAATTTGACTAATTATTTGGTCATAGACGGTGCTGTTCTCGATCTTGAACCTTACATCTTAAACAATCCAAACCCAATTGTCGGAGATCAAGTGGACCAAATAATCCGTACAGTTTTAAGCACGAATCATACTCAAGGTGGAAAAGATGCCACACGTTTATTCTTTGGTAGATCACAATTAAAAGCTAGTGTGAATTGTCTTGTTGCTAAATATTACGCCGGAAATATTGATAAACAGACAATTGGTTGTTTCACTTCTCAACTTTTCTTATACGTTTCTCTTACCGTCATCTTGAGTATTGTCCTGGTTCGATTCTTTATGGCTTGTGTATTCGATTGGTTTATCTCTAATCGTCTCGCCCTTAAACCAAAGAACAGAACACCTCCCATGTCTTCCGCAAGTTTCGTAAGTGCAGGTGGTCAACCGTGGGCTCCAGGAAGTGGTAGCACTGTCATAAAAGGAATGACTATGGATAATGTTGGTAACGACTTATTTACCGTATTGCTCGTCACTTGTTACTCTGAAGATGAAGAAGGTATAAAATGTACCTGTGAATCTATGGCCGCTACGGACTATCCTGATGATCGTAAATTGTTGTTCCTTATTTGTGACGGTATTATTATGGGTAGTGGTAACGATAAAAGTACTCCCGATGTTTGTGTAGACCTTATGGAAATTTGTAAGTATATAAATATGTATATATATATTTTTGCTTTTCGTTTATTATGACATGGACTTTAATTAAAAAATATATATATTATTTAAAATTATAGCACCTGAAAACAGAGATCCTCAAGCTCAAAGCTATGTTGCTGTGGCTTCTGGAACAAAACAACATAATATGGCTAAAGTATACGCTGGTTACTTCCGTAAGTAAAAAAATATATATATATATTCATAACGATTTTTTATGTGAAATGAAATTAAAATTTTATTATTTACCATAAAATTTTTTTAAAATACAGCATACAATGATCGTAGAGTACCCATGATAACTGTTGTCAAATGTGGTGCCCCCGAAGAACAAGGCAAACCAAAACCAGGAAACAGAGGAAAACGTGATTCCCAATTGATTTTGATGAACTTCTTCAGTCGTGTCGTTTACAACGATCGTATGTGTGCTTTGGATTATGATTTGTTTAGAAAAATTCATCAATTAATGGGAGTCACTCCTGACTTTTTCGAAATCGTACTTATGGTAAGCAACATATTTTCGAGTTTTAAGTGATTTATTATTTATTTTGATGATAATAATAATAATAATAATAATTAATAAAAATAACATAATAGGTGGATGCCGATACAAAAGTTTATCCCAACTCTTTAAGAATTTTGATTAATTGTATGTGCAACGATCCTCTTATTATGGGTCTTTGCGGTGAAACTAAAATTGCCAACAAACGTGATTCATGGGTTACCGCCATTCAAGTCTTTGAATATTATATTTCTCATCATTTGGGTAAAGGTTTTGAATCGGTATTCGGTGGTGTTACCTGTTTACCTGGTTGTTTCTGCATGTACCGTCTCAAAGCTAGAAAAGGTGATGATGATTGGGTTCCAATTGTTACAAAACCTGAAGTTTGTCGCGAATACTCTCAAAATACAGTTGATACACTTCATCAAAAGAACTTATTACTTCTTGGTGAAGATCGTTTCTTAACAACCCTTATGTTACGTAACTTCCCACACCGTAAAATGATGTTCTGTCCAAAAGCTGTTTGTAAAACTGTTGTACCTGATGGTTTCTTCGTTTTACTTTCTCAACGTCGTCGCTGGATTAATTCAACTATTCACAATCTTATGGAACTTGTACTTGTTAGAAATCTTTGTGGAACATTCTGTTTCTCTATGCAATTTGTCGTGTTTATGGAATTGATTGGTACTGTTGTACTTCCAGTTGCTATTATGTTGACTTACACATTAATCGCAGGATTAGTTATGAAACCACCTCAAAACTTTACGGAAGCCATTCCACTTATGATGTTGCTTATGGTTCTTGGATTACCTGCTGTATTAATTTTAATTACTACCAGAAAATTAATTTATGTCGCATGGATGGGTGTATATCTTTTGGCTTTACCAGTATGGAACTTTATTTTACCAACTTACGCTTACTGGCATTTTGATGATTTCTCATGGGGAGAAACCAGAAAAGTTGAAGGAGAAGCTAAAGGGGATGACCATGGTAAAAAAGAAGGTACATTTGATGCATCAAAAGTTCCAACCAAACGATGGGAAGATTGGGAACGAACAAGACTTAGAAGAATAAAACGTCAAGAACGTCAACGAGCACAAAATGGAGGTAATGGTCCTACACATTTAAACCATCAAGTAATGGTAGACGACGATCAAAATAATGCATTACTAAAATCTGAATATTACGATACAGCTTCAGTACATTCTCAAACATCAGGAGATCTTGGACCACAACAACAATACTATGATTATTCATCAAACACTGCTGCGTATCCACCACAGAATTACAATCAACAATTTGAAGATGTACAATTTGGAAATACACATGAACTAGAACGAGCACCATCACCAAGACCAGGTGGTAATAATTATTATTAAGAATTTTAAAATTTATAATATTATAATTTTGTAAAACACCAAAAAACAAAAACTTTTACAAAACTTTTAAAATAGACAAATCAAATCAATATTTTCAATAGCATAATCTTTTTATATTTTTGTATTAATGTTAAATAATTTGCATAATCACGAAAAAAAAAAAGGATTTTTTTTAATAATTCATTAATTTATAATAATTCAAAATTTTTGTAATTAAAAAAAAATTAAAAATAAATACTTTTTTTTGTGATTTTTTTCAGTTCTAACATTATTATTATTATTATTAATTTATTATTAATTTATCATTAATTTGTTATTAATTTGTTATCAATTTGTTGTTATATATTTACATTAAATTCATTTGTTTTCCCCATAACTTTAGATTATATATATAGAATTACAACAAATTTTTAAATTCGACTTTAGTTAAATATTCAATTCTTTTTTGAACATACGGCATATAAATAAATAATAAGAAAAAGTGATTTATTTTTAAAATAAATTAAATAATACATAAAAAGGGAACATATTTTGAAAATTGACAAAAATCTTTATTGTTAAAAACTCAATGTTATTAATTCTTTAATAAAATAAACGGAATTCTTAACGGAATGTTAATAAATTTATTATTTTACTTCTATTATTGAATTTTCAACTTCACTGACTTTCTCACCTTTCTCGCAAGCACTCAAAATATATTTTATCATATATTTATTATCATCACATCTAAAAAAATAATAATTATTATTATTAATTTATTCTTCTCTTTTTAAAATTCAATAATAATAATAATAATAATAATAATAATAAAAAGAATAATTTAAATAATTTAAACAATTAATAATTAATGAACTTACAATTTAACAATATCTTCTTGCATTTTACCAATAGCTTTTTGCAATAATCTAAATGTACTGGAAAACTCATTTGAATGCAGTTTTAAATATTTTCCTCGAGTTGATAACATCTTTGAAATCCACAACAAATGAAATTCTATATGTGGGGATTCTTCCATATGTTCAGAAATGAATTTAAGTAATCGATCAATATATTTTTCTGGTAAATCTTTAATAATTAATTCTATTTCATCAGGTGGAATGGTTTCATAAACTTGATGAATTAAGTAACGTTCATTAAGTCGAAATGACATTATTAATGCTTTTAAAAAATCACAAGAACGTAAAGTTGATAATATTGTAGTTGGAGTAATTTCGATTTCTAAATCAAATGGATCAAAAATTAACATTTCATCTAAAGAATAAATTAATAATCCTTCGGTTGATGCCGCAGCCCAAGATCGACCGGTTGGTGAAAATTTAATACATTTTGTACGGATTTCGGGTCTAACTCTTCGTACTGAAAGATCACCTTTTTGCGTTCCAGGTAAACTTGTATCAAGTCTATCTTCTAAATCACTTAAATCTCCTGTATTATCAATTAAATTTAGAGGTCCCGCTTCAGTCATGTATTTACTATTCAAAAATTCTCTTATTCCATCAAGAGATAAATTATGTGAAATTTGAAATTTTTTAATAAGTAATTTTTCTTTCACATCATAAAGACATATATATTTACTATTTCCACCAGCAATAATACATGAACCATCAGCAGAATAACATAAACTATTAAAAGATTTTCCTGAAGATGAATTTGCTGCGGTTCTTCTATCATCCATTTTTCTACCTCCGGAAATATCTTTTCGACCTTCAATGAATGCAGTTTGAGTACAATTTTCAATATCCCAAAATGATATTTGACCATCTAAAGTAGATGCAGCTAATTGTTTTCCATCAGGTTGATAAGTTACTGATAAAACATCCGAAGTAAGACGTAACACATCAACATATTTTCCACGACCAAAAATATCCCAAGTACGAACGGTACCATCCCATGAACTTGAAGCAAGTTGATCATTTGATGGACTAAATGCTATTCCACTTATTGGACCTTCATGCCCTGCCATAATATCTAATAATTTACCTGTTTGTACGGACCATACAAATATTTCAAAAGTATCTAATGAACCAGCGGAAACAATTTCACCACTTTGATCTACTGCCAATGAAGAAAATTGAATAGGAGTAGGAGAAGTAAAAGTTCTAAAATTTCTATAACGAATTAAATCAAATGCACGAACGGTACCATCTAAAGAAGCAGAAAATAGTACTTGACCATTTTTTGCAAATTCTAACATAGTTACACCAGAAGTATGTTCAGAAAAAGTGACAAAACAAAATCCAGACAAAATATTCCAAACTTTTACTTTTCCATCATCACCACCTGTTGCAATATATTGACCATCAGATGAATAAGAAAGTGTATTCATATCATAATAATGACCTTGTTGTTTAAGAACATATGATTCTGATTGCCATTCCCAAACTAAAAGTTGACCTAACTTTGAGGAACCAAATGCTAACCATTCACCAGTTGAATTTATTGATACTGTATCAATTTTCTTTTGGGAAATACTAAATGTAAAAATATAGATTTTATATAAATGAGAAGATTAAATAAATAATTAATTGAATAATTAATTTTTATATATTACCTTAAAGTATGAATATTATTAAATTCAGGCATTTCCCAAATTCCAAAAATGCCGGATGAAAATCCAACCACTAATAAATTTGATTTTATGTGATAATCTGAACAATTTACTTTAGCACCAGATTGATTAAAGTAATGCTTGGCTATGATTCTCCACCTTTTTTTATTGTTTTTATTATAATTATTATTATCATTATTATCATTATTAGTCTTTAAAGGTTCATCATCAATTTCCATTAAATCTTTTTTTTTTTCTTCCTCTTCACTTGAATCCGAATCTTTCTCTTTTAGAGAACTAAATTTCCAAATAAAAAGAGCTCCATCTCTACTAATTGTATATATCTATCAATGACAGATAGATAAATATTATTATATTACTGATATTACTAAACTATAAAAATTGCCATTGGATAAAATTATTGACATACAGTTTCTTGGTCTTCGGAAAAATAGGCACCAATGACATAATCCCTGTGACCGGATAAAGTGACAGTGTTGAATTCTTTATTTAAAATTAGGGGATAGATTTTTACGGTCATGTCTTTTGAAGCAGATAAGAATAATCTTGAAATATAACGTAAATAAGTTTAAATATGCATATATAAATATATATATATAATATTCAAATAGATTTTAATTTTTAATTAATTAAAAGTTTACATACCGAGAATTATTAGACCAAGTTATTTTAGTTATATCATCATAATGTCCAATATATTTGTGATGTAAAATGAAGGGAGAAAATTCCCTATTAAATCCTGGTGATTTCCAAACTTGGATTGTTTTTCCGACCGCAACCGCAAAATATCTGAAAATAAAAAACCGGGTCAACATTTTTTATTTAATTTAAAAAAAAAAAAAATAGACAAATAAAAATATCACTTACTTTCCATCGGGACTAAATTGTGCATCAGCAACTTTTGATTTAAAATTAAATTCATGTAAAACGATACGTCGTTGAAAATTCACTAAAAGAACTCGTCCATCTAACAATAACACAGTCACAGTATATTACGTAAGAATTAAAAAAAAAAATGAAGAATTGTAAATGAGAATAATAAAAATAGGAATTCGAGAGATCATAAAAAAAAATAAATAAATCAAAAGTTCAAACCTTCATCAATGGAAAGTAATAAACTAGCATTTGGTGAAAGTGCAATTCGATTTATATTTTTTTTATTTTCAAAAGGAAATGTAAAAGATTTGTTGCTGTATATAAATTTGATAAAATAAATTTGAATTAATAAATGAATTCGAAATTAATTAATTTCTAAATAATTATAATTTATAATAAAAATCAAATCAAATCGAATCAAATCGAATTTAAATAAAATTTAACAAGGATTACCTACTTCACCAAATCGAATTGAGAAATTCTATTTCCCACTGGACTCAAGAGAGAATTTCCATCAGGAGTAAAACATAAATTCCCTTTTGTATAGACTGTTCCGCACAAGTTAGAAAACTACTCAAAAAATATATAAAATACATAAAATATATACAATGTATGTATATTATTAATCAGAAGGTGTATCAAATATAATTTTTTAAGAGATTTTTTTTAAAAAAAAAAAAAAGTTTGAAAGCTTGGAAACTTACCTTGAAATCAGTTTTCATCTTTCCTTTAACAAAAAAAAACAAATAATATTGGTAAAATCAAAAAAAATTAAAAGATGTAATTTAAAGATTTAAGTCATGTGATTAAACTTGAATCCCAACCAATCATTACTTTACAACAGAATGTTATAAAAGACGATTTCTTTTATAACAATAAATTATTTTCTTTTTACTTGATATAATGTTGAGTTGGCTAGAGGGTAAAATCGTAAGTATCATAAAATAAAATAATATCTAAAGAATCAAAAAATCAAAAGATTCATATTTTATGTATATTTAAAAATGGTGATACTTTTTGATACTTCTTTTTCTGTCATGTATATAGGATTTCGAAGGTCAAAGGTTGACCGAATATTTATTACAAATTACATTGGTTTTATTTTCTGTAAGTATAAATAATAATATAAAATCTATATATTTGCACGAATGAATAATTTAATTAATTCTAAATTATAATTATAATTAATTATTAATTATTATTTTAAACGATTAATATTGAGTTAGATATTGGGATTTTTAGTTGGATTTCTACAACAAAATCTTTTAATAACTTGGCAAATTTTTTCGATTGGTTTTATAATTACTGGAATAGTAAGAATTTTTATTTAATTTTATTTAATTTTATTTTTATTATCTCACATTTTGCTAAATTTTATTTTAAATTTTATTTTAAATTTTATTTTAAATTTATAATTTATGATAGCTTGTCTTACCTGCTTGGCCATATTATAATAAGCATCCAGTTCAGTGGCTTCCTGAAATTACCAAAAAAAAGAATGATTAAAAAATCAACTACTGAAAATATCAAGAATGATGAAACTCAAAAAAACTAAATTGCAAAAGAAGAATAATTTAATAATTGAATACATTGAATAATTGAATATTGTAATTGAATAATTGAATAATTGAATAATTGAATAATTATTTGGTAAATATTTTGATGAAGAGATTACAATATTATTTTATTATCTTCTTTTATAACATTTCAAATAAAAAAAATCCAATTCATTATTATTCATTATACTGGATATTTTTTAATATTTTTATTTGTAGATTGTGTATTATTAACTGTTAAATCTTTTTTTTTTGTTTACAAATTATATTTATTCTCAATCAGATAATATTAATAATAATGTTAATGATCTTAATAATGTGATGTTACTTGGTTATTGCACAAATTAAAAGTTACACTTTTATTATTTATTATTTATTATTTAATATTTATTATTTATAATAATTTTGTGTTCAAAATAATTCAACATGCTAATAATAATAATAATAATAATAATTTGATACAAGTAAAAAATATAATTAATTTCAAGTTGTTTTACCTGTATATGTATATCACAGTTGAAAATTCTTTTTAGTAATAATTATTATTAACATTTAAAGAATTTCTCAAGAATAGTATTTCAATTGTCATTTTGGTAATTTCAGTAATTTTTTTTTTTTTTTTAAATATGAAAATGGATCAATGTATTGAAATAAATGTGGTAATAAATATTTAATCTAATCTTTTATCAATGTATCAATGAATGCAATAAAAGAAATGATTGTTTTTGGAAATGTGACTAAAAAGTGATACAAATTTCGTGACAAGGTGATAATATGAGATAAAAAAGATTACTGATTGTTGCATCGAATGCAATTGTTTTTAACTTGTTTAAATTTTCTTTCACATGTTAAAAAAAGATAATTTGTTATTGTATGCTTGTTTTATTGCTGTTTTGTATATATTATTTTCAAAACTAACTCAGCCTTTTACGAATAGAGTAACTATTTTGAAACAATATGAGTGGGTGACAACACGTTTTTTTTATTCTTTACTCATGTGGCAGTGAAATTGAGTGAATGAATGAACGCTAAAATTGATAAAATTAGATTTAAAATGGCACGTTTCCATTTAAAAATATATGATACATATATGATACATGTTATAGCATATATTATAACAGATATAGAGAATATAAATATAGAACATAGATTGAATATAAAATATATTATATATAATCCATATAAATATAACACATATATAACACATATATAGCACATATATAGAAGTCGAATAACACAATATATATATATATAGATAGCATATATAATACATACAATAGAAAATTTATTTTGACTTTCAATGAAAGAAACAAATGTGGAAGACAATATTAACCATTCATTATTATCATAATTACAATTGTTTCGTTATCAAGATCCGATCCGAGAATTTCTATGAATATTCTATGAATATATTAAATTAGTATATAGTGAAAGTAAATTGAAGATGTATTCTAACCTGTTGTATATTAATTATGTATTAATTGAGTATTAATTTGTGTATTAAAAATTCAAACTTTGGTAATTAGAAACATTAATTCCCTATATATCAAAGTTGATCTGCACGTCTGTATTTACACATATTAATGCATATTATTTTTATACCCATTTTTTACATTTTTTACATTTTTTGCAACCATTTTTTTACATATTTATACATATTTAAAAAAAAAAAGATACTTCAAATCTCGACAAAGGTGAAAAACAAAAACAGTGTAATATTCTTTCCTAAAATTATATTATTAAGGCAATTTATAATAGATAATTGATAAAATGATTTAACCTGATTTGAAATTCACAATAGACATGCATTTCATGTATCTTTTGAATATTACATAATATTGCATGAAACAGTCATCTTCAAATTCTTTAATTCTCAAAAAATGAGTTTCTAACATTCTTAATATAATAAATATAATAAATAAAGGAATTTAAAATAAATTTTATCAAGGCATTTTAAATTATTTATTAATTGCTTGCATCAAAAAGGTATTTCTTTTTATTTCTTTTTATTTTATTTTATTTTATTTTAAAGATATGCATACATTGATTAAAAATATTTATTCAAATAGAATAATTCTTTATAAAAAATATTATTCTCGAATTACAGTTTCTAAAAATAATCATATAATGGATATTCGAATTCGATATAAATATAGAAATATTCGATCAAATGCATATTTTTTTTCAACATATTCCAAGGGTTAAGAGAGCTTACGTGTGATTGCACATCATTTGATTTGTTATCGTAATACAGATTGAAACATACCTATATATGTGTAAATAAAGACAACCATTAATTAATATATATACCTATTTATAGTTTCTATTTTCTTCAATACTTAATTTAGATTTCAATTATTCTTTCCTTCAAGAATACAATGACAATGACAATGATAATGACAATGATGATGATGACAACGATGACAACAACGATGACAACAACAACGATGTGGCAATGATGGACTTGAATGGTTTAATTATTTAATTATCTATTATTACTAGCTATTATTGCTAACTATTATTTCAAGTTTTTTCTTTCTTTGAAATAAATTTATAAATTAAACTGACTTTTGGTTACACTTTAATTTAACATAATCGTACATTAAATTAATTTTTAAAATTAAAAAATGAATATTAAATAAATATTAAATAAATATTAAATAGATATTTTTAGTAAATACAATGACAGATTTACCAAAATTTTAAACTTATATAAAATCCAAATATTGCCAAATATTTCAATAATACGTATAACACAGTCACTAAACACAATCTTATCAAGTCAGAAACATCGTTTAACAAAACTAAACACAGTCCAACAAGCATAAGCACAATCTAACGCCGTTCTCCTCTTTTAATAACAATTTTCCCGTACCACACGTGATAACAAATTCTAAAATATAGTAGTATCGTTCGTAGTTCTTTCCTAAAATTTGAATTTTTCGGGAAACTATCTTAATAATAATATTTTCTTTTTCACAATTCATTTCTTTTTTTGTAATTTTATTTTTTTTTTTCTTTTCTCACTTTAAAACTTATAAACCCTTTTTTTTTTCCATTAAACAAATTAGTAGTCAAAGGAAATAAAAGTCTTACAGAACAAAATTAACGGTATTTTTCACATGTTGCTTATTCCCCTCCCCTCCACTTCATTATTATTATTATAATTATAATTATTACTACTATTATTTTATAATTTTATTGATATTGTTTAATTTTTACGAATTCTAATAAAAATAATAATAATAAAAATAAAAAATAACATAAATTCAAATATTCCCTTTTTTGAAAGAACTTGAAATATATTTTTTTTTTAAAGTAAAAAGTTTCAAACCTGCCTTTCAAAAAAAATTTTAATTTTTGGGGGCGGGACCCCATATCCGCTCCTCTTCCTACATATTATCCTCCACCACCACCAACAACAAAAACAACAACAACAATACAACATGACTATGAACAAGATAGTTGGCAATATCAAGTTGCAGAAAATTTACTGAACATTAGTAGAAGTAATAGTATTTCTATAAAGTTTCCTACTCTAACCAATAATGATGATGATGAGGATGATGAAAATTTGAATAATAATAATAATAATAAAGACCCAAAAAAAGATGATAATAATTATCAATCATCATCACTACCACTACCACCAACACCTTCAATACTTAAACCTCCTTTATTAAAAATAGAAAATTTTAGAACTCAAAGTCGAGCTACTCAAAATACAACACGTACAACACGTACAACATCTACCACCACTACACAAAATACTGCAATGACACCTATAACACCAATTGATCTAGAAGATCCTCATCAAGATCATATAATTCCCATAAATACTTATACCATCATCACCGGAAGTACCACCTCATTAAATAATAGAAAGATTGCAGATTTGATTTCGGATTCTGATGATAAAAGACAATCTCGTGGTTCATCAGGATCAGGATCAGGTTCATTACCATCTTGGGCTTATTCTTATTATAGAACAGGATCAGAATCAAACCTTAATAATAATAATAATAATAATAATAATAATAATAATAATAATAATAACAATAATAATAATAGATATTCAGATGAAGATCCAGATATAATATTACCTGAAGCATCAACTTCTGCAGCTGCAGGTGGTGGTAATAATAATAGCAATAGTAATAGCAATAGATCATCATCTACTGGTCAACCGGACAAGAACAAGGGAAGGAGGAATGATAGTAATAATAATCTCAATAATAATAATAATAATAATAATAATAATAATAATAGAAAGGGTAAAGGTAGAATGTCTATCCAATCTAGATTAGAAAATTCAAATTGGCGAATAACTAGAGAGAATCGTCGATTAAATATGCCACCATTAATTAATAATAATAAATATAAAAATTGGAGAAGGAGTATTTCATCTGAATTATCATTTGTATTATGTCCTTACGGTTCAACCTTATTTGTATTGGGATTTATATTACCACCATTCTGGTGGTTCGGAGCATTTTATCCTAGAGATCCTCAATATGAAACAGATTTCAAATGGAAAAGATATAATCGATTGATGTCAATATTTTCTTTTTTCTTTATCAGTTTAATTATTGGAGTAACTATTTGGTATTTAAAATCCGATACGAAAGTTATTTATCAATAATAAGTAGACACAGATGATTAGATAATTTAGATAATTTGGAATAGACAATTGGAACAAAGATAATTGAATAGAAAAAAAATTTTATTCATGTATATTATTATTTATATTATTTATATAGTTATTTTATTTATATTTATATTTTTGATTTTTGATTTTTTTTTATTTATTATTTTGTATTTTGTATTTTTATTTTTTTTTTTATTATACTTTTATATAATAGTCTATCACCACTACCAGCCAGCCAAGGTGTAAATTTATGCAAAGATTACGTAAAGTTCTTATTATAGTTTAGCTTTGGATTGAAGAAGAAAAAAAAAATTTTGTAATTAATCAATTTATCCTTTGTATTATATTATCATGAGTTTTATTGTAAAATAGAAAAATATTTATTTATTTTTATTTATTGTTAATAAAAAACTGATAAACAAAATCCAATAATTTTAATAATTCAAATAATTCAAGTAATTCAATTAAATTCAAATAAATAATTTTTTGAAAAAAGGAAATTCTACTTGAAATATATAAATAAATAAATCCATCAGATATTGATATATACAAAGATATAGATATATAGATATAAAGATATACAAAGATATGATATACAAAGGTATAAATATATAGATAAGAAAAGATATAAATAATAGACATGAAATGAAAAGATATGAATAAGATATGAATAAGATATGAAACGATATATAAAGACATATAAGAAAATTTATATATAGTTTCTACACTGTAATCAACATCATATTAATTACATTTTAAATACTTTGTTCATATCAATTTTGTGAGACCTAAAATAGAATAGAATCAGAAATTGGAATATATTAGAATAACATGTAAAAATTAAAATAATAATAATATAATAATAATAATAATAATAATAATAATAATAATAATATATTTACGAGCTTAGTTGAGGTCGCTGAGAATATCTTTCGCGTAATATAGCACGAAGACGATTCAATAAATCTTTGTAAGTCAAATCTTTACCCCCTTGTTGTAATCTATATATATATATTTATATTGATAATAATATTATTATTATTAGCGCGTGATGTATGCAAACGTGTAAAAACAATAATAATGTAAGTTAACTTACGCTTTAACAAAAGCGTGTGACATAGCACCCGTGGAAACTCCATTGGTAGTCACATCAGATGAAGTTTGTTCATCTTTACATCTTTTTAGATGGATAATTTGCATTAAATTAAATTATAAACAACAACAACAACAACAATAATAATAATAAAATTCATTCTTCTTTCTTACCCGCTGAACATAATAACTTCAGCTGGACTAGATTTTGTCGCCAAATTCTTTCTTCTAATTCTTTCACCTAAATAATAAATAAATGATAAATAAATATAAGAAATATATTTAAAAAGATATTATTAAAATAGTAATAATAATAATAATAATAAATTTATCTCACCAACTGCGGAATTTTTCTTACTTCCACCTTCAACAATTTTATGTTGTTTTACGTGTCCTTGAGTAGAATAAATATAAGGTAAATCAAGCACAGTCCCCGAATGACAAGAATCAAAAATTGCTGTAAATCCCACTCCGGCAGGAAGAGGATCTACCATAATGTTATGCATTTCCTTAATAAACAAATTAATTAATTAATTATTAAAAGTAAATTAATATAATATAATATAATATAATATAATAATATAATAATATAATATAATATAATATAATAATATAATATAATATAATTTTATTTATTTACTTACATCGTCAACAATTTGTCCAGCGGTTTGAAAATCTAATGGCATAATGGTTTCATCGTATCCATCATCCTCATCATGATCCGGATCTATTTGTTGTCCACCGTGTCCGCTGTAATGGAAAAATAATCTAAAGAAAGAAATATTTAAAATATAGAATTATTATTTAATTAGTTTAATTAGTTTTTATTATTAGTTTAGTATTTTATTTTTTTTTTAGTAACTACTATACTACTTACGAATCACCCTTTTCAACACCTTTCACAAGATTTTTCATTTCTCTGGTGATATTCGCTCTGGTGGGAAGTTTATTGGGATCAGTTAAATCATCGGTCAATACGGTCATATTCGATTCAGGGAATCCCCAATATTCAGTTAAATATTTTTTGATATTTTTAACATCGTTAATACAACCTAGAATTTATATTTTAATAATAACATTTATAGTGTCAACATTAATATATTAGCAATTATTATTATTAATATCATATTATTATTATCATATTATTAATATCATATTATTATTATCATATTATTAATATCATATTATTAATATCATATTATTAATAGATATTATTATTATTATTATTATTATTATCATATTATTAATAGATATTATTATAATAGTTTAAATATTATTTTATAATTATTATTATAATTATTATTATAATTATTATTATATAATTATTATTATATAATTATTATAATTATTATTATTATTATTATAATTATTATTAATTATTATTAATTATTATTTATTATTATTATTATTATTATTATTATTATTATTATTATTATTATTATTATTATTATTATTATTATTATTATTATTATGATGTAATGTTATTTAATTAATAGAGAATATATAATTATATTGTAATTAATTTACCGTTTAATCGATATGGATCTTTATAATTAATTCCTATCAAGAGAGCTTTCTTACGATTATCATAAGGGCAAGGTTCATATTTAACTTCGTCTTGAGTAGGTTTCGCATATAAAGTATATTCATCAGGTAATTCGTTTGGTTGTTCAGATAATTTTTCATATTGAGCGGGATTCCAAGAAGAATCAATATTATCATTGTAATGATTATTGAAATTTGTGGACCAAAATTGTTTTCTAAAATCATCATTATCGAAAAATGTAGTTTCCATTTCTTTTTTAAATTTTTCCAAATCAGCGAATGGATCACTTGAACTAGAAGTAAAAGTGGTAGTGGTATAAACTTTTTTATTATTATTATCATCATCATCATCATTATTATTATTGTAAGTATAAGTAGTGGTGGTGGTGGCATTTTTAGATGGATCAAATTTATTAAAAATATCATCAGTTTTATTATTAAAGATTCCATCTTCAATTGTACCAGTATAAGTTTTTACTTCGGGGGGACCTCCATTACTACTGGTGGAAATTTTATAAGTTGCGGTACCAGATGTTTTCATATTATCAAATTTTTTTAAAAAATCATCATCTATAAAATTACCACCATCATCAAGAATTGATCTTTTGTTATCAGTATCTCCGGAATAACTAACAGTTTTAGTGGTGGTGGTGGTGGTGGTGGTAATATTTTTACCATCCTTATTTGCTATTTTCTTTTCAACTTTAGTTTCAGAATGTGAAGTCATTATTTCCGTGTGTTTTAATTATACAATAATTATTATGAATAATAATGATTATAACAATAATGATTATGGATAAAATGAATAATAA
>PQFF01000310.1:27689-114300 GCA_003547095.1 Diversispora epigaea | reverse complement strand
TTTTTAAAAAAAAAAAAAAAAGAAAAAAAAACAAATAGATCAATTTTTTTAAATTTTTTTTTTTTTTTTTTGGGACAATCATTGATCAAATTCTATTTAAAGAGATATAAAAATCCCGTGAAAATTTGTGATTGACTCCAAATTTATTCACCAATCTTTTCCATAAAGGCATTTACTTAGTTCAGCCTCATATTCCCTCATTGTGGACAAGAATGGAATTACAGCATTTTTCCAAGGAGTTATTCATTGGCTTCAATTTTTATCCTTTTCCATACCAAATTTAGTATAAATTTAAAATAATGTTAATAAGAAATCAAAAAATAAAAATAAATAAATAATATTGTTCCACTAATTTCTTCTCTTAACCGATCGATTTTCTGGTTCCAAATCCTGATTGTTTCTAGTTATTAGATGTTTGTTGGTGTATATTCTTTCCTAATAAAGAATACAGTTGGCGGAATTTCCAAAATTGGTACACAAGCTAATCTATTTCTTTCTACCAAATGAAGGTCTTTCTTTTTCCTTTCTTTAGAATTTTACCTTGACTAATGGGGTTTTGTTGTTGTCATTGAAGCCATGCCAAGCACAAGATTACCCACTTCATTTATTCAATCTACAGAAAGATTTGCATAAAAAGTTTCATTAAAGATTTGGGAAAATTATTTTTGACGCACATATATCTACTTTTATCTTATTATCACAGGTTTTTTTTTGTTTTCATAATTCATAATTCATTCATAGTTCATATAGTTCATATGCATAAATTTAATGCATATCAAAATATGTAAATATATGTAAAATATGTAAAATATATGTAATATATGTAAAATATATGTAAAATATGTAAAATATATATGTAAAATATGTAAAATATGTAAAATATGTGAAATATGTAAATATGTAAATATGTAAACGTAAAAAAAATGGCATGGCATTTTATTTATTATTACGTATTATTATTGTTTATTTATTATCCTTATCCAATCAGTTTCATTGATATCACATTAAATATTATCATATCACCAACCTTATAACTTTTTATTTCTCGTTTTATATATATAAATGCTATTCATTCATTTATACTCGTTTTATATTCCATTTTATATTCATTTTATATTCATTTTTTATTCCATTTTGTATTTATTTTATATTCGTTCTATATTTGTAATGAATCACTATTTCAGATTGTGAGAGAAATAAGAAATAAAATTCATTCATCATCATCATCATCATTATCCATTATTATAGAGGAATAAGTAAAATAATTTAAGGTAAACACTGAGTATAAAGGTAACTCGTCCATAAATTACTATTCATATATCATATTTTTAATATTTTTAATATTTTAAATATTCTTAATAATTTTTTTTTTTTAAATTGGTTGTGTCGTTATTTTGGTTTCATTTTGTTGTTATCGGTTATTATTGTTTTGTGCAAGATAATTCTTATAAAAATTGTTGTTGTTTCAATATTTTTCTTGTGGACAATATTATGATAATATTATTTATATTATTTGATAATATTATTTTTCTTTATTTTTATAATAAAAAAAAAAATGTTTAAAAAAAGTAATTAATTGCATAAAAAAAAGATTTGTTTAATCACAGACTAACAAAAATAATTAAATCTAATGGCCGAATTTCCGATGATAAATTTTTTTTCTTAAATCTTAGAGTTACCATTTTAGTGAATGAATGGTTCCTAATTATGTGATTTCCATTTATGTTGTGAAATCTTTTTTTTTTATACACTGTATGATAAATAAAATTGTTCAAACAAGAAGAAAATAGTGTGATTTTGGTCTTTTTTAAGGTTTTGCTTTTTGATGAAAAAATATTTCGCAATCCATTGTTTTCCTTTATTTACATATTCGACTTTTTTTATTTTTATAAATTTTTTAATTTACTTGGAATTTCTTTTTGTTTTTATAAATATCTATAAGAGTACAACAATTTAATAAGGAATTCACTGCCTGCCTCCCTGGAAATATTTTATTATTATTGATATTACTGATAAGCCTATTTTATGCTACACGTATAATATTTAAAAAAAATAATTTATTTATTTTATATATTTATATATTCTTGTTATTTATTCTTGTTATTTAATCTGGTTATATAATTTACTTTAATATTAACAAAGACTATAAAATTTCCTCCTTTTGATCATTTTTTTACCATTACCATTTTGAGCTAAGAATGCATTTCGAACAACATATAAAGTCCACTCTATCACTATCACCACCACCACTCTATCCAACATTTTTTGCGGCGCCCATTTTTTCCAACCGCACAACAAAAAAAAAATTATTAGAAAAAATAAATAAATAAATAAATAAAATACTTTACAACTACTACCATTATAATAAATATCATTATAAATACAAAATTATAATTATAATAGTAATCAATAATAAAAAGGATAAAAAAAGATTTATTTACAAATTTATCTCTGTTTTACTTTTTTAAAAAAAAAAAATTTTCCAATTTTTCTTCTCATCCTTCTTCCCATCCTATCTTCTCTTCATTTTTTTTTTTTTACGAAAAAAAAAAGAACCACTTAATAAATAATATATATTAATAATGTCTTTTTATTGCTTTGAAACAAGACAAGACCGTACATTAGTACCTTATCCGCCACCAGAATTTAGCCAACAAATTGACCGAATGTCACCAGCAGAAATTGTTGACCATATTATTCAANATCACTATCACCACCACCACTCTATCCAACATTTTTTGCGGCGCCCATTTTTTCCAACCGCACAACAAAAAAAAAATTATTAGAAAAAATAAATAAATAAATAAATAAAATACTTTACAACTACTACCATTATAATAAATATCATTATAAATACAAAATTATAATTATAATAGTAATCAATAATAAAAAGGATAAAAAAAGATTTATTTACAAATTTATCTCTGTTTTACTTTTTTAAAAAAAAAAAATTTTCCAATTTTTCTTCTCATCCTTCTTCCCATCCTATCTTCTCTTCATTTTTTTTTTTTTACGAAAAAAAAAAGAACCACTTAATAAATAATATATATTAATAATGTCTTTTTATTGCTTTGAAACAAGACAAGACCGTACATTAGTACCTTATCCGCCACCAGAATTTAGCCAACAAATTGACCGAATGTCACCAGCAGAAATTGTTGACCATATTATTCAAACTAATATTGACCCGATAACTTTGACCAAGATTGAAAAACAAATTGCAGTACCCCTTCGTCAACTTATTTCTCCTCGAGAAAATCGTCGTCGTCGATGTATTCCTCGACCTCAAAATAATTTTGTTTTATATAGAAGAAATTTTCATGCAGTTATTACGAAAGAAAGAGGTCATTCCGTGGCAAAAAATTTTAAACTTATTTCAAATGAGGCAGCTAAAAATTGGTCAGAAGAGAGTAATGAAGTTAAACAACTTTATGAATTGATAGCTGATTGTGCAAAGAAAGTTCATGATTGTACATATCCACAATATGTTTATCAACCAAAGCATAAATCTTCAAAAAAAGGAAATAATACAATATTTCGAGAAGTTACTATGGATACTTGTAAACAAAGAACCGAAAGAACTAAATCTGATCGTAATTCTTCAAAAAATGATAAATCTACAACAACAACTTCTTCTTCCACTTCAACAACACCATCATATTCCAAATCATCTAATACACCTAACATTAAATCTTTGACGGCATCAATGACTTCTACTATGACAACTTTATCATTGGATTCTACACTATCTCCATCAAGGCCATCATCATCATCATCCTTAAAATCACCACAATCTTCTCCCCCACCACCACCTCCTTCTTCCGCTATTACCACCGAACATCGAATGTCTTCCGTTCCACTTATTAAAGAGGAACCAATGTTACAACCGCCGCTACCACTTCAACAACTACAACCAATACATCGAATGATGTTACATCAACAACAACAATCACAACAATCGTCATCAATTAAAGAATGGCGTTGGTCGCATTATAGCCAGTCAGATTCTTCGAGACCTCCCTTAGTAGATTCGTATCAACAATCATCATCTTCATCTTCATCATCTTCTTCCTCTCCTTCTTCTCAATCACCAAATTCAATGCAAGGAATTGTTGAACATTCTTCTTCTCTAGGTCAACCAATGTCAACATCAAGATTACTTCCACCAATTGATATGCCTATTTCTCAAAATTTAATGGCGGGTTATGACAAAAATGTTTGGAATTTGGTTAATGGTTTCACTTTTTTGTAAATAATAATATAGCATGTATATTTTTCATTTTTATATAATAGATTAAGAATCATGGGGTTTACCTCTATTATATATATTTGATTTTTTATATATATATTTTTCTCTTCCCCGTTTTTCCCTTCTGTTACTACCACTACTACTACTACTACTTATTATTATTATTTCTATTATTCTTCTTTTCATTATTCATTTGTTGTCATTTGTTGAAAGCAAAAAAAAAAAAAAAAATTATGATCACGTTGCATTTTTTATTATAGCATTTTTTTTTGTTCACGATCATATAATTATTTTTATTCTTATTCTTTCAAAAAAGATTCTTGTAAAGATTGCATTATGTGCTGCATTTTTTTTTGTTGTTAAAAAAGTGTGTATGAATACATCAACAATATATATGTGTGTGTGTAGTATTATTTCGTCAGCAATGTATTTCATTTGGGAAGTTTTTATTTCTCGTCATTATTTTGCATTTAGTAAATTTAGTAAATTTAGTATTATATATATATGGTTTCTTTTTATTTCAAAAAAAAAAAATTTTCGGTAATTTTTGTTTATATTTTATATATAAAATATTTTGATTAGAAAACAAAAAAAAAAAAAAATAACAATAACAATGATGGAAAAAAATGTTTTTAATGTTTTGTTAAATGTTTTATTGAATTCTCAAAAATTCTTTGTTGATCTTTATTATTACGAGATATTTCATAAATTCCATTTGACTAAAAAAATTCTCAATTGTAAAAAGTTTTAAAACATAATCTCATGAAAACCGTTTCATTGTTATTATTACCTACTCATTGTATAAAACAACATGTTGAATTCTTTCCTTCTTCGTCTTTTTGCTCTTTTAAAACAAATACATTCTTCAATATTTATTCTCAAATATCCACCAAAAAGTTTTTTAATTTTTTTAATATTGTCATTAAATTAAATTAATATCTTTAAAAAATAATAAATAATAAATAATAATAATAATCAAATTATACACAACATAGCAATTCCGGCCGACCCGAAGTTAAATTATTAATTAATTAATTAATTAATCTTTGGATTTTTTTTTTTCTTTTTCTTGAATCTTTTTTTTTGGGGGGGGGGGTGATATAATCGGGTGTCGTGTAATATCAAATAGTTTGACCAATTTTCATTCATTACTTATTCCACTTATTCCATTCATTCCACTTATTTCCATTTATTCCACTTATTTCCATTTGTGTTCTTTTAAAAAAACCAAAGGGTAACCTACCTGTAATCAAAAAATAAATAAATGATTATTATTGTTAATTATTAATAATTAATTATTTTATTTATCTTTGATAAATAATTGTATTAATAATAATTATCTTCAAGTTTTAGAATTCTTTTTTGATATCAACAATGGGTCACGCATACGTTTTGTATTTTTATTGTCAATGATGTTGGTTTTTTTTTTTTTGAATGAATGATCATTATTTATGATTATTTATTTATTTCGTATTTTTATCTTTTGTTGTATATATTATTGTATACGTTATTGTATATATTATTATTGTAATTTGGATTCATTTTTTATTTTATTTTTTACTTTATTTTTATTTTATTTATTTTTATTATTTTATATTATTCTCAAAAATCTCTTTCATGTACATATATATATATTTAGATTTATATTTATAATGAATGATAAATAAAGAATAGAAAATATTTTGTATTTGTAATTTCGGAAGAATTTTTACTAAATTTATCTAAATTTATCCAAGATTTTGCCCAGAGTTTTAACGATTCCCTATTTTCATTATGACTGGATGTTAATCATGATGATGTATATAGTTAATTACGAGATTAAAATATTATGATGTGGTGAGCGTGATGTAAAAGTGAGTAAAGAGAGTAAAGCGTGTTTTTTTTTTGAACAAAGAAAATGAAGACAAATAGCGTGAATGGAAACAAAGAAAAACAATTATTTTTTTTGGTTCGAATGTAAATCTGGATTCAATTATCTAATACTCTTCATTTTAAACTATTTTATCAGTTATATCTATATCTGATTTTTAATTGTTTATATAATATCATCCAATAGTGAGCGGGATAACTAAATGAATAAATAAATTTCTTTAAAACAATAATACTTTGATAAATAATAATAATGATAATTCATTTTCGTTCATTCGTTTTTAACCCAAACCCATTTTGTCATTTTTTGTCGTTCTTTGATTTCATTATATTATCTTTATCTTTTATCCTTTAACTGATATTCTATTATGGTTTATCAATTTGAGCAATTTAAATGAAAGTGATGACGAAATGATTTTCATTATCGCATTTATTTTCTTAAATTTGAAAATTGATCAAAAAAAAAAGAAAAAAAATGCCACCAAATAGAAAACCTTTTCGAAAGAATCATCAAATTAAACAAATTAATAAAATTACAACTTCTAACCGATTCAATAATAGTAAAAAATCTCAAATTCAATATATTCCAAATTCAAAACCGATCATTCCCAAGAAATCATTATCCTCATCAAACTCAACCTCAAATTTAAACTCAATCTTCTCCTCACCTTTTTCCACTTTAACCAATAATAATAATCATAATAATTATAATAATAATTCACAAAAAACTTTAAAACAAATTAATTTATATAAACATAAAAATAAAGTTTTACTTGAGAAACTTGATGAAATTGTTAATGATATTTTTCCATTATCCGGGATGAATATCGATGATGATAAAAATATAAATCAAAATCTAATCATTAAAGATAAAGGTGACAAAGATAATAACAAAGTTGAACAAGTTTATCGACAAGGGAATGATGATAATTTTATAGATGAAGAAGATATTGTCATTAATCAATTATCAAAATTTGGTATTAAAGAAGATTTATAATCATAGATAATCATATTTATTATTATTATTTTTTTTATTTTTATATTGATACATATATTCGTTTTATGTTAATATTTATGATTTATTTATTTAAATAAATATATGAAGATATCTTGATATATGTGTGTTTTTAATATAAAAGTTGTCTTTATATATATATATATATATAATATATAATATAAAGGAGGGAATAATTGAATCGTAAATTTATGTTCTTTTATATAAGATAAATAAAGATAATAGTAATAAAAATAAAAATAACAAGATTTTCAAAAACATTTCTTAATAAAGATGCAATTCTAGATTTTTCTGCATTTAGTTGAATTAAATTAAATGATTTATATGATTATCTTTTTTTTTTTTTTACAATAATTTTACATAATTTGCTGGGAACTTTAATTTAAAAAAAAAAAAAGAGAGAATTTTTTTTTAAATAAAAAAACAATTTACTAAATTTAAAAATATACCAAAAAGTTTATAAATATTATACTTACAATTCCTTCCTGTCCATTACATTTACCAGTCCACCTGTATTTNTGGTATTAAAGAAGATTTATAATCATAGATAATCATATTTATTATTATTATTTTTTTTATTTTTATATTGATACATATATTCGTTTTATGTTAATATTTATGATTTATTTATTTAAATAAATATATGAAGATATCTTGATATATGTGTGTTTTTAATATAAAAGTTGTCTTTATATATATATATATATATAATATATAATATAAAGGAGGGAATAATTGAATCGTAAATTTATGTTCTTTTATATAAGATAAATAAAGATAATAGTAATAAAAATAAAAATAACAAGATTTTCAAAAACATTTCTTAATAAAGATGCAATTCTAGATTTTTCTGCATTTAGTTGAATTAAATTAAATGATTTATATGATTATCTTTTTTTTTTTTTTACAATAATTTTACATAATTTGCTGGGAACTTTAATTTAAAAAAAAAAAAAGAGAGAATTTTTTTTTAAATAAAAAAACAATTTACTAAATTTAAAAATATACCAAAAAGTTTATAAATATTATACTTACAATTCCTTCCTGTCCATTACATTTACCAGTCCACCTGTATTTGTTTTAATAATAATAATAATAATAATAGAGTAATAATAATAATAATAATAATAATAATGAGTAATAAAGTAATAATATTTAGAATAATCAATTATTTTCTATTACATTAAAAAAAAATCCAATTATCATACCAATCATTAGTAGAATCCGTTTTCTTTGTGATTACAATAGTATCTCCTTTAAGAAATCCCAAATCTCCTCCTTGTTCTCCAGGAAAATCATACATTGCAAGTGCTGTGATTGGTTTTTGACGTAAAGGTAAATTTGGTTTTGGAGCTATTGGAGGTTTTGCTGTTGTCGGAGATTTTGATAATGAAGGTTTTACTTTTGATGTTGATGTATTATTTTGATTGATATTATTTGATAAAGAAATTGATCTTTGAACTCGATTATCATCATCATCATCATCATTAAATCCTTTTTCTTCAAATTTAGATTTTGTAGATTTTGTTAAATAATTGGCGGCAGATGGCATTTGCATCACTGGCATTGATTGACGTTGATGATTACTACTATCGTTATTATTATAATTAGAAGAAGAAAAAGAATGTTTTGAATAACGTCCTCCTCCTCCTCCATTATAATCATCATCATCTTTATTATTTTTATGATTACTATCGTTATTATTATGATTAGAAGAAGAAAAAGAATGTTTTGAATAACGTCCTCCTCCTAATTCATCTTTATTTTTATTATTTTTATGATTATTAGAATGATTATCAGTATCATGATCTCTATCTTCATATGATCTAGAATAAACTGAACTTAATCCACCAGTATTAAGAGATGCTTTTGCATTTAAGGCACGATATAAAATATCTGCTTGAGGTGGTGGTGAAACTTTTCCTGAAAGTAGCTCTTTGGCACTAACTTTACGATGATAAAATTTTGAATTGGCATCTTTACGTTCAATAATAACTGATCCTTCAATAGAAACACCAGCAAATAATCCTCTCGTTTTACTAAAATAAATAAATAGTAATATGTAATTATATCATATTTTTTTATTCAAAGAAATAATGAAAATTTTTATATAAATACCTATAAGAAAATATAGCAGCTACATGTTTAAGTGAAACACTACCAGCTCCTTCAGCATTTCTACCAATAGGTCCGGCAGCAACTACGGTCAAAAAAAAAAAGTATTATGAATTGTGAACAATTTCTTCCTCCTCCTCTAGAAACAAAATAAAAATCAATGGTATAAATGGTCACATTATTTACCCGATCTATGTAATGAATAAAATTAATAAAATTAATAAAATTAATAAAATTAATAAAATTAATAAAATTAATATAATTAATAAAATTAATATAATTAATAAATTTAATAAAATTAATAAAATTAATATAATTAATAAATTTAATAAAATTAATAAAATAAATAAACTCGATATACGATAATAATAATAAAACAAAAAATAAAATAAAATAAAGTAAAACTTACAAATTTCCTCCTAAAGTAAGATTTCCTCCATTCATAAATGATTTAACTGCATCTTTACTATTAAGAACAATGACAAAATCTGTTACTTCGGCACCAATTTGTCCACCGAAACCCTAATTAAAGAATTAATCATTATAAAATGTCGGTATAAAATAAAGTAAAAAAGAAAGTAAAATAAATAAAACCCACCATTCCTCCAGTTCCGACGGCTGATGGAGCAGACCACGCTAATTAAATCAAATATTAAATCGTATATTAAATTAAATATATCAAATTAAATAAATAAAATAAATATTAATTATTTTTTTTTTTTTGATACCGATTAAATTGATTAAATTATAACTTACATCCATCTGCAAGTCTAAAAAATAAGAATATATAAATTAGTGTATTAGTTTAGAGAGTATTAATTTATTTTGTTACAAAAAAAAAAATGAAATGTTATATTATTATCTTAATCTTTACCTTGCTACAACTAAACCTGATCCAACTCTACCTGAAAAAAGAAATCCTGCTTTTACTACTGTAATTATTGCAAACCCATTGGCACTTTGTAAAACTTGTGGTGGGATAACCTTGTCTGGTCCCTTTTTTTTAGAGAAAAAACAAAACAAAACAAGGAATTAGGTTTTTAAGTCATTTAAATTTTTTTAATTTAAATTTCTTTTGCCTGTCTTTACCTTAGCTTCGACTGGATCTAATTAATTAATAAATATTATATTACATTAATTAATTAATTAAAAAATTAAATAAAATTATTTTTCAACATAGTTATAAACGTGTATTTACCAATAAAGCTATTTAAAATTTTTGATGCTTTTCTGCACTCTCCTGAAAATTTTTAATATAAATATATTTTTAATTAAAAAAAAATGACGAGACTGAAATAATAAAATTTCAACAACGAAGAACTTAAATTTACCTGCAAGATCAGTAGGTATAGGTGAGTTAACCATGTTTTTAAAAGTATTATTATATTTTTGTACTAAATTTTTTTATTATTTGAATTATTTATTATTATTATTGTTATTTTTATATATTGTCTATTGTTTATTGTATATTCTTATAAAATATGATATATGATGTATTAATATCTATTATAATGCATACAGACAATGCAGACAAGTCAATATGTGTCAAGAAGAAAAACCTACCCAAAGTTAGAATTTTCTTTAAAAAAAAAAGAACTTTTTTAATGGCAAAGGAGTTTTTTTTTTGTTGAATGTGGTGTTGTGATGTTGGTGTTGTGATGTTGATGTCATGTCATTTTTTGTTGAGCACAAACACTATTTATTCGAAATATGAGGTCATTATTATGTCACTCTCCTTTCTTATAAAACTTGGATCCTTAATGACCAATGAAATTGTTATTTTACCTTTTATGTGACACGTATTTAAAAAGAATAAATTTTTAATAGAATTCCTTTTAAATTCGCTAATGCATCACTTAATTTTTGGTGTGTCCAATGCAAAAACGTAAAAGGTAATTGAACCTTAATTATCAACAATCAACCAACAAGAAATGATGAAAATACAGTATTAAGGGGGCGGGGTAGCATTAAAAAAAACCAAATTGAGCTAAAGTGAGAAAGTAAATCCGATAGTTTTGATAAATTTACAGTCTCGTGGTAGAAGTAGAAATATAAGGATAAATTTACTTCCTTATTTAATAATTCAGCGTTTTGTTAATACTTTTAAAGCAAATGCAAATGACATGAAATTCTCCTTAATTTACTCCGGATTTCCGTGATATTTTCTAATTCGCGATTGTGTTCCCTTCGCCTGTAAACAAACAAACACGTTCCTAATTTAATCATTATTTTTTTCTTTTTCGATAATATCAAGATGAATCAAATTTAAATGAGTATCGCAATTGTAAACTTCCATATATAATATAATATAAATTGTATTCTATTTGATGGAAAATTAATTTTAGAGAGAATTAAGAATTTAAGAGCGAATGCATAATTAATTTAATAATAAATAATGCAACAATTATTAATGGTAATGATAAATAATGTAAAATAATTAACGGTTACAATTAATAGTTAGTTAATGGATTGGATTTTGAACCGAAATTTTAAAAAATGAAAAAGTAATTGGAAGGCGAAGATATAATACACGTTAATCTCATTTTATATAATTTAATTATGTAAATAATTACTCTCTTTAGAGAACAATTACAACTTTATTCATTATAAATATCTTTTTGAAAAAAAATACTCATGTCAGATTTGTAGTACACTTCTAACATACTGAATTATTTCTTCAAAAAAAAAAAATTAAATTAAATTTCTGCGTAAATCACATGAATAATTCCAGATTATATTAACATTCCAAAATATTTATAGTAGATGGCAAACTAAAATTTATTTATTTATTGAAATCTAACAATCTCTTCTTTACACTTAGCATGTATATATTATTGATATGCATTTATTCTTTAATAAATAATGAGAAACTAATTGATAATAAGAAAATGCAATGCAATTATAGTTTAAGTTTTAGAAGCTGCAAAAAATTATCAGAAAGCGATTTAAAAAAAAAAAAAACTAAACAGTAATGAGTCAAAATATCATTTAAGAGAACTTTTCCTAGTTCATATTTTTTCTTTTCAATATTTTTCATTCATTCTATTTTTCCTTCATTAGTATAATCATCTAATTCTCGAGAAATGTAGGATTACAGATAATTTTTCTTTATAAAAGTTAACGAGTGGTTCAATAAATAAGAGCTCATTAGATCAGTTTGAATTTTTACATTTTATACCTTGCCTTTTCTAATTCATCGAATAAAAGAGCATAGATTCTTACAGTCAGTTTAGTTTCTTTATTTGCTCAAACTATCAAACTTGATTTATTTTTATCTCCTAAAATTAAGTAATAATTTGGAGTCACAATAAATTACCTCTCCATCTGGGCGAAAATTTCATTTTAATATCATATAGAGTGTAGAGTATAGAATAGTGTGGTGTTTAAATTTTTTCTTTTTCCAAATTTGGGCATTAGATTGTTCAATGTATTTGTTTTTCTTCAAATGTAAGCCATTTAAAAGTTTGCTAGTGAGGTGGCCAACAAACCATTACATTGAATTCTTAAAGGTAAAACAGGACATGACAATCTACTTCGCTTTTTCATATTCAATAGAATTTTCACCTTTCTTCATTCTATATATAATTTTTATCACTTATTAATAAAAATTTGAGAAAATATTGTCCATCGCAAATCATTATAAAATTCTTTTTGGGGTAAGGGCAACATCAGGTTCAGTTTCTCAATAAAAGAGAAGAAGTTCTCCTAAACAGAATGTGTAATGAGTAATAAAGATAAAGAACAAATGCTTAACTAAAATTAGTAATCAAATGGTATTTGTTGCAAGATTGTTCTTTTACATTTAATTTATAACTGTCTTCAAATCAGTTATAACAAACATGCTTCTTTCTTTTTCATTTGAAAAAAAAAAAAATTAATATGGAACAGGAGTCATACCAGTCATAAACTTTCCAATCCTATACAATGCAATTAGACGTGACTTTGTAACATATCCACAATATTTTGTGAGAGGAACCTTTAACCTCAATTATGAACACTCCCATACTCCAAATATTCACTTCGCTGCAAATACCTCTGATGCATGGTTTTCTAAGCATTCTATTTGATCGCTTGATCAAAAATACNCTACTTCGCTTTTTCATATTCAATAGAATTTTCACCTTTCTTCATTCTATATATAATTTTTATCACTTATTAATAAAAATTTGAGAAAATATTGTCCATCGCAAATCATTATAAAATTCTTTTTGGGGTAAGGGCAACATCAGGTTCAGTTTCTCAATAAAAGAGAAGAAGTTCTCCTAAACAGAATGTGTAATGAGTAATAAAGATAAAGAACAAATGCTTAACTAAAATTAGTAATCAAATGGTATTTGTTGCAAGATTGTTCTTTTACATTTAATTTATAACTGTCTTCAAATCAGTTATAACAAACATGCTTCTTTCTTTTTCATTTGAAAAAAAAAAAAATTAATATGGAACAGGAGTCATACCAGTCATAAACTTTCCAATCCTATACAATGCAATTAGACGTGACTTTGTAACATATCCACAATATTTTGTGAGAGGAACCTTTAACCTCAATTATGAACACTCCCATACTCCAAATATTCACTTCGCTGCAAATACCTCTGATGCATGGTTTTCTAAGCATTCTATTTGATCGCTTGATCAAAAATACCAGGCAAGTTTAATGTATGTGACAACCAAATTATAAATTCCCTCCATAACTTATTATTAATTTTATTCGAAATTTTATATTACTCTTATATTTCCCCACCGAAAATTTTTTTTGACTACTCGACGTAAAGAACTTTCTGAATTTCAACGGGATGAAATTATAGGTGCTTCGAAGTATCATTACAAAATTGATAATAATGCTATTCTTTTTTTAGAAAGCAATCTGGTGTGGCATTTAAATAATTAATGTTTACATATTTATAAAATGAAAGAAATAAAGTTATTTTATCACGAGAATAATCTTTATATATTAATAAAAAAAAATCAAAGTATCACACTAATTTGCGCGAAAAGCAACAAAAAAATTATTTATGACAAAGCGTAACAATATCTGATTATACTTTATTTAATTAATTAAAAAACATTTAGTCAATACAAATTTTATGTATGTTATTATGTATGTTATAATATATAACGTTATTTTTTTAATATTTATAATTTTTAATTTTTCAAAGATATAAAATAAATTTAATTTATGGTAATTCTAATTATAAAGATGGGGGATATCCTCTCTTTTGTTTGCAAGATGCTCTAGCATCTTTAAGACGGAATAATCGATCTTCTTCAGTATCACAAGTAATTGAAGTACCGCGTTTCAATACCAATGGAAGAACTGCACATTTTAATGTGACTGCACATGGTTGAATAGACCATTCATTCTTGTCACCTGTAGAAAAACATTTGGCAAATGCATCACCAATACAAGCGGTCTCGTCAGGTGTACATTTAGTTTTCTTGGTGAATCCTTTAAATTTCTTTTGAAGTGCTTCTGCGTCATCAGCGTTCAACCCACGGATACATTCTTTGGCTTCGGATAATGAGACCAATAAGAAAACAGCGAGTGTGAAGAGAATTACAAGAGATGATTTCATTATTGAAAAGTTTTTTTTAATAATTTGGTATTATAAATTTGATTTTATTGTTGTAGCTTTGTAATTTGAATTTTTTTTAAAATGAAAGTTGACGGAATTGATGGGTTTATATATATTCTGAAGGCAACCTAAAAATGAGGAGATCCTAAATCCATTTATACCTTTTTGACTTGTTATCAAGAAATGAAAAATTGAAATCGTGGCTAACAGAACAACGAAAACGGAGAATCAGCTCACGAACAACAAATTGCATATGATTATAAATATCGAAATGAATAAAAATCATTTCGGCGTATTTCTTATGTTTACATGTGTTTTTAAAACGAAAACAATTATGTCAATTCTTATATCTAATATCATTTCATTAAATTCTTCCCCATAATTTTCTCCCGATTTTTTCTCCTTAATATAGTCTGTGAAACTTTTTGAAACTTATTTTTATTTGCGGAAACCAAATACTTTTTATGGAATAATTACTCTAAACCATATTAGCACTTTAAGCACTTAAATATTTTGAATCCATAAAAATCTTTGTTCAACAAAGGTTATTGCTAAAGATCTTAAAACAATAAAATTTTTTTCTGATCAAAATGCATATCCAAAAAAACACTTTACCTTAGATATTCTTTAGATATTGTTGCGCATTGATAGAATGAATAATTGAGAAAGTTAATTATGTTACGATAATAATATTAATAGCATCGTCAATAATTTCTATAAATCTTCATTCCCGGTAATTTTGTAAATTGCAAATCAAAACCAAAAACTATCATCTTTCTCCTCATTATTTTTATTAATTTATTTCATTGGTACAATTCATTGTAAATTTATTTCTATCTTTGGGAATGTAAAGAATTTCTTGATCGTAAATTTTTTATTATCAATGTAATATTTTTCGCATGAATTTGATAGGATAGATGTGAATTTGACCTTTTATATTATATTATTAAAATACAAGTAATACAAGATCGAAAAGAAACAATAAAAATAAACTATAAATATCTACTAAAAATTACGATTTATTGGTTATATTATGAAATATATATATATAGTTATTATCATTATTATGAAAACATATATATAGTTATATGAAATATAAATATAGTTATTATCATTATTACTTTGAAACGTAAAAAACGTAAAGGAAATTCATATTTTCGGGGGGAAAAAAATAAATCTTTGTGCTCGTTATGAAATATATAAATATAATTATTGTCATGAAATATGTATATATAGTTATTATCCTAATTATGAAATATATATAGTTATTATTACAAAATAAATAAAGTTAGCATGAACAATTCAATTTAAATGTTTTCGCATTTGGGGGAAAACTAAGTTATTATAAAGTTTTTTTTTGTTAAAGTTTATCCGTTCCGTTCAAAGAAATAATCGTTTTTCCAGCTGTTACAATTTGAGAATTAGAATTGAAATGTTGGAAATTTTCAGTGCAAAAAAAAATCAAATTAAAATCATAATGTAAAGAGAATTAATAAAAGTTTACCTCATTATATCCATGTTGTTCGGAATTCTGTAATAATAAAGTAACCAGATAGTTCCACCCCCTTTCCCCGTTATTTAAATTATATTCTGGGGTGTATTCACAAAACACTTCATCCGCATCCACTTTCGAAATCTTAAAAAACACAATTGAATTACAATTTGTTAAAATTGCGAAAACAAATTTTCTGAATGGTTGTACATTCAGCAATTGAATTCCATAGTTGATTGTTTGTCCATAAGTTTTATTAGTTAGTTCTCGTCGCTTAATTTCTACTACTCCCACTAAATTATTAACTATTTGATGGCGATTTTTAAGGAAAAACGAAATATCCGGTCTTTTTTTATTTAACGTAATTCCTCTTCTTTTCATCTGATATTTGATTAATGAATTTGATGTAAGGTTATTTATTTCTCTCATAAAATATTCTTGGGTTTCATCTTCAAGATCAAAAGTTTTTTTTTTCTTGAATCGAATTTCGGGAATAAAGGTTTCATTTAAAATGTCAAACCATTCTGTAAATTGAACTTGTTTTTTATTAATTACTTCAGTAAAGAGTTTCGTGTCTGTGACAATTTCTAATGTAAATTAATATAATAATAAATAAATTAATATTATATTATATAATTGTAAATGTTATATTATTTTATTATTTCACGAAAATCATAATATTTACCAGGGAGTTGGCTAACTTTATTTTCTTTATCCTTTTCTACAATCAATATATTAATTAGGTTCAGAACAAAAGAAACAATAATCCACGTAATCATATATTTTATATATTTCTTATAATTACTTTGAAGTTTTAGTTCCAACGAATCTTTTCTAATGGCCAAACTTGAGAGTTGTTCTATTAGATCTTCAATTTCGTCCCTTTGATCATTAATTATTGATTTTGCATCGTTCAAATCTATTGATTCTTAAATAAATTATACAAAAAAAAATTTTCAGTTTAGAATTTCTCGTTAGACAAATTGAAGAAATAGCTGTTGGGATGTATATTTTTTAGAAAAGTAATTTCTTTTACTTTGACTTCATTTTATTTTTTATGCTTTAAGTTGGTTTAATTCGTTTTATTTTATTCTTATGCCTAGCATATATACACTATTTATAAATTTTTTACGATTTTTGAAAGTTATAAGAAATTTTTGAATAATAATTACCTTTGAAGAGATTCGAATTTTTTCCTTTATTCGTCATTTTCTTCAGTTAAAAATTTATATTCTTTTGATACTAACTAAATTTTGGATTCCAAAATAATAGGAATTATGAAATGAGTAAAAGTAATTAAATGATTAAAAGGTAATGAACCTAATAAAAGGCAATAGATATAGTAAAAAATGATTTTTTAAAGATATCATCTCTTTTTTCTACTTATTTTATAGTTATTTAAATCGACATGAAGAAAATTCTATTACACCTAAAGAATAATTCTATTACACCTAAAATTTGACCTAATTTGCCAAATTTAGACACAATTATAAGTAATCGGAATTTACTTTTCCTATTTCATGGAATTTTAACCTAATGACATTTTTGTTGGACATTTAGAGATAAATTATATTTAAAAATGTTTCTTTTTCCGAAATCCTTTACTTAAGGTTTAATTTCCATAATGATCACAAAGAATTTTTATGGAAATAATGGGAATATCACATGATAATCTGCTACGGCAAAGTAAATTATTAAGAAAGTTGTCTTTTTTTATTGATAGAAAGAATCAATCAATAAAGAATAAATTGATTTTTTAAAGTTATATTTAAACCTTTGAAGTTATTGATCATTTAATGCAAATAAATACAGGTTTTATCTTCTTTTTTTTAAAAAAAAGTTATAAATATGCATATACTGTAATGTGGATATCATAATGCATTCTATTAATGGAATACCAATACAATAACACATACAATGTTTGTGACACTCAGAATAATGATAAATTTATAACTGGAAATAAAATAATAAAAAAAAATGTTGACTTTGAATATTTTTACCTTTCGATAATTTATTTTTATTATTTGAAAATATAATTTTAATTTTCTGAATAAAGTATAATTAAAATTAGTCATGTTATGTTATACAGATTCAAAAAAAAATGCTCATCTCGATACGAAGAGACCATTATTTACTGTGTATTAAATAGTTCAAAGTCTTGCATTTTATTTAAAAATTTTATCATTTATTGACACAAGTTAAAAAACTTCTCATTTTGATTCTGAAATATAATAAAACATCATTTTTTTTTATTAGTATTTGAATTTATGCAATATTTTATTTAAAATGCTAAAAAAAAGTATTAAAAATATTAAGTATGTAATTAATATTTAAATTTACTTGAAATTAAATTTACAAATTAAAATTAGTTAATTATATCTAAAGATATTATTATATTATATAGTATATACAGTCAACTCTCTATAAATGCACCTTATGCTCCACTAATAACACTTATCAAATTACCCTCTATAAATGCATGTTAATTCTGGTGCATTTATAGAGTTGATTGTATTATAAATTACAAGTTCAACATGTAATTTTGTTACTCTTCTCAAAAGAATATGTATTTACATAAAAACAATTGTTATATCAAACATGATTTCTTATATACCATGTTTTTTTAAATAATTATTATATTCCAGATCATCATTATCATCCTCATCATTATTTTCAATATCCAATTTTGTTTCTAATATTTCATCATTTTCCTTTCTTAATTTTTCATTTTTACTTGATTCATCAATCTCAATCTCAATCTCATCTATCCTCTCATCTCTATTTTCCAATAATTGAATGTTTACATTTTGTTTATTTTTACTTGTTTTTTCTTTTTTTTTGATTATAGGATCATAATTGGGTTTAATTATATTTTCATTTTCAAGTTCTTCAGTAGTTGGTGTATGTAAAAAACCTCTTTCATTTTCTTCTATAATATTTAAGGGTAAATTATCTGCTGGAATGTTCATTGAATAATTGTTATTTAAATTTCTGGAACCAATGAATTCGATATTATTGACATCAATGACAATGACATTGTTATCATTATTATTAATATTATTATTGTCATTATTATTTTCTAAATTATTTATTGCATTTCTAGTTTTGTTTTTATTATGTTTATGAAATACGGATAAAGCAACAAAAATTGCTATTATCCCAATAAAGAATGCAATAAGAACAACAACTAGTATTATAATGGTTGTGGATGGATTTTTGGATGTTGTTTCTGAGGTAACCAAATTTCGTGATGATGTTTCAGGTGATGATGGTGCGTTCATATCAAAAATATATAATCTGACGATATATATATAATAGTTATATTATGAAATATTGAGTTGTAAAAATTGGTTATTTGTAATATTTGTTTGCCCGAGTTAATATTATTGAAAATTTTACATATGAATTTACATAAGATTGAAATTGTAAAATTTTCTTTCGGAAAGCCAAATAAAAAAACCAATATATAAAGAAATTCGTATTTATATTTTGTTTAAAAAGCAAATCTATAATTAATATATATTGTGATACAACGAATCAACAAATTAAGATAATGATTGAAAAAAATAATAATAAGAATTCGAAACAAACAAAATTTAGGCACATATGTTTGTTATTTTGGTATCTGGTTAAAGAGATAATTTTCTTTTCTCTTTTTTTTTTTTTAAAAAAAAAAAGGATATTTATACATGACACTGAATTTATTTTCATTGTTCCCAATGGGCGTTCTTGATTGAATAAAATAGTTATTCGTAAACCACAAATGTGGTTAATTCACTAACAATTTACCGAGAGGTTGTACTACGATTCTAGATTACATCATAAAGAAAATGATGACGGAAATNTTGTTTGCCCGAGTTAATATTATTGAAAATTTTACATATGAATTTACATAAGATTGAAATTGTAAAATTTTCTTTCGGAAAGCCAAATAAAAAAACCAATATATAAAGAAATTCGTATTTATATTTTGTTTAAAAAGCAAATCTATAATTAATATATATTGTGATACAACGAATCAACAAATTAAGATAATGATTGAAAAAAATAATAATAAGAATTCGAAACAAACAAAATTTAGGCACATATGTTTGTTATTTTGGTATCTGGTTAAAGAGATAATTTTCTTTTCTCTTTTTTTTTTTTTAAAAAAAAAAAGGATATTTATACATGACACTGAATTTATTTTCATTGTTCCCAATGGGCGTTCTTGATTGAATAAAATAGTTATTCGTAAACCACAAATGTGGTTAATTCACTAACAATTTACCGAGAGGTTGTACTACGATTCTAGATTACATCATAAAGAAAATGATGACGGAAATGGAAAAGATAAAGAGAAATGAAAATAATGCAGAATACATTGTTTTGATAGGTGATGTCATGTGTATTGTTATTTACTTATTGCACATGCTAACTTCTTTTTATTGTATTACAAAAATGCAAAAATGTAAAAAAAAAATAATGAAAGGAAAAAGGTTATAAACTTTCTTCAGTTTAAAGGATCATTATTCCATTTATTCCGATATATTATTATCCAAACCAAATTTCATTTCAAATTCTCTTAAATTCAATCTTAATACCTATAATTTCCCCCAATAAAAATTTATAAAAAAATTAAAATATATTATTAAATAAATTTATTCGTAAATATATAACATTGCTTACTCCTTCAATAGGAACTGGATCCATTTCTTTTTCGTTGTCCGCACAAATCACGACATAATGTCGATGAGTTTTCCAATTATTCTGATGCATTTTGATCATTATAAAGTGTAAAGATTTTATCATCGAGGGTGGAGCATCCAAAGTAGTAATGAATTTAGAAGACTAGAAATTACAATCAAGTCAATACAATTCAAAGCTCAATAGAACGCGCTCTAAATTTAAAATGAAAAAAATTTTACATTGAATATTCTTGGAAATTCTTTGGGTCTAAAGTATCTGATATATTTCTTCTCTTTACACAACAAAATTGCCAAATATGATAATTTCGCGCTAAAAAATTATAATTTCAAGTATTTCAAGTCATCATTGTTCATATTTACATATTTACATTATATATTTTAAAAAAAGGAAATTTTGTCTTACTTTTGTTTATAAATATTTTGGAGATTGGAAGTTTGTGCCAAGTATTCTTTAATATATGGATTTAAAACTATTTCCCATTTGGAATTTGGATATAGTTTGGTTTGCTATTTCGAGATAAACCATTTTTTAAACCATCTTTTTTTTTTGTATTTTTAAAGCGAAAATGAAAACCGGCGTTTACTCACGTGATTAAATACATTTATAATCCGTTCGATAACATCTGTTTCGGTCGAAAATGCTAAAGTCGTGATAGTTACAAACCCCCCTAAAATAAAATAAAAAATGTACAAAATATTAACAATAAATGTATGTAATAAATAAAAAATATTGAAATTAAAAATTTATTGATTCAATTACCATGCTGTAATATTACTTCGACATCATTAGGCTTATATAAAACGAATATACATTCGGTCAAATCTTTAAGGTTCATTAAATACGGCATAAAATTGATTTGTTTTTCGTAAAGAACATGTATCTGAGAATTTGACACGAAAATTTAGTAGTGCAATAAAAAAAGAAATAATGAAATCAATGAAATAAATAAATAAATAAAAAATAATGACATTAAAAGATTTACCAAAACCATTTCGACATCTTCACTATAATGGGTTTGATACTTTGCTCCGAGATTCTCCATAACATTAATAATTTCATCCTTTTCAAAATTAATTTCTGGAGAAAAATTTATAAATTTTGGTTTATTATTGGCACAGAGTTCTAAAAGTTTATCATGATACATTGAAATATTTGAAAAGCCATCATTGAATAAGTTCAAATCTTTAAGATTTTTGGAAGTTTCAAATTCATTTTTGTCAAGAATATTTTGGTAAATAGCGGTGGATATCATTTTATGTATTGCAAAGAAAGGTTTATTATTTAGTTGGTCGTCATTCGACGGAAAATCAAGTCCCAATTTCTCTAATTTCTGATGAATCTTTTTTGTATTTGGAAAAATCAACAAACAAGAATGGTTTTTATCGATCATAATTACTCCAACCTAGGACATTTAAAATTTAGTAATTATATGTAAAAAAAGAAAAGAAAATTAAAAATTTGAACGATAGCTTACTATGTCATTCCATTCCATAAAATTTTTTTCTGCATTTAAGTTTGATAAAGATTGCGAAATTTCTTCACAAGATTCGAATAAAAATATAGAAGTCTTTAAATTTTCAATAATATCCTGGGAAAAGGTTAGCGATATAAAATCTTTCATCCACAACGGTTCGTTTTTATTGAATATTTGAAAACTAAATAATGAAAACGAATGTGAGAAAAAAATAATGGAATAATTGGATAAATATAATAGTGGATTTGGATTAAATAAATAAATAAATAATAAAAATCTAAGTACGATACTTGCAAAGATAGACTATCCGAATGTTGCGAGAAAGGGTTTACAATAATATTTCCTATTGATAATTTGTTTTTTCCTTTAACTAAATTTCCTTTCCATGTAATTTTCATTGACGACTCACTAAACCGATTTTTACATGTATTTTTACTATTAATTGGACTTGGAGATTCTACTTTGTTCGCTCGAAGAAAATTATGATTTTGATCTGTGTCGTCTTTACTAATTGAACTCAAGAATTCTTCTTTATTCACTTGAAGAAAATTCTGGGATCATGTTGTAAAAAAATTAGATTTTATCAAAAAGATTCAAAAAGTGATATATATAACTTTATATTTTTGAATAGTTCACTGCATACTTCTAAATCTTGTTGAAAACTCATTTCGGATGAATCATTATCAAAGGAATTCGAAATCGATTCTTTTTCAGTTAAGAGATTTTTCTATAATAATTAAAAAGTAATATATTTATTTATTAAGATGTTTTTGATAAAAGCTTTCGCAACAATCCTTTCATTTTTTTTTTTGACATACTTCAAAACAAGTTTCAATGTCAATATTTGAATCTGGATCAGTCATTGTGAATGAATTTGTGTTTTCGATAATTGGATCTATGTTATTATCGTTATCATTATTATTATCGATTAACTTTTTAGTTACGCCTAAAGGTCCCGGGGTAGGAAACTCGCTTTGTTTTTCACGTTTCCAATAGTCGTAAACCATCTCATCAACTCCATAAAGATTTCTATATTGTTGCCATTGTGGTTGCTTTTTTTGGTCTTTAAAGTATAAATATTTTTTAATAAACAAACATTTAAATAATATTTGATTAAACAAAGAAACAATTAAAATAATGTGTTATCGCTTAAATACCTTTAAATTTTAGCATATACCAATCTTGATCCATCTCATATTTATAATCAATAATTTTCGCCACAGAAACAGGTCCCGATTTTTCTAAGGCACTTTCTCCTGTTGGAGGTAGATGCAAAAGTTTCAGTCTATTATTATTATTTTTATTATTATTATTATTATTATTATTATTGTTATTATTATTATTGTTGTTGTTATTGTTATTGTTAAAGTAAATTTATGAGTAATATTATTGCCTCTTGCTTTTGTATTCAATTAAAAAAAGAACTTACTGCGAAGGTTGTCTCGGTCTTTTCAGTTTCTTCTTACCCATGATTAATGTTATTATTATTAATGTTATTATTATTATTAATGTTGTTATTATTAATGTTATAATTATTAATGTTATTATTATTAATATTATTATTAATGTTATTATTATTTATTTATTGTCGAAATTGCAAATATGTAAAAATATTTGACGCGTTTTTAATTTATTATAAGTTGAATAAATATAAAAAATACATATATTACGTAAAATTAAATTAAAACCATCATCATATAATTTATTTAATAGATAAATATACACACGGTATTGTCTTATAAATATAATTGATTACTAAAAATTTTTAATTCGATTCGATGACACATATTATCTTAAGTAAATGATTAATGACTTTTTTTTTTTTTGATTAGTTTTCATAATTGTTTTTGTAACTCTGAAATCATTTTTAACTACAAGGACCTGAAGCAAGCCAAGTCATGTAATTTAAAAATACCAATTTTTGAATATGTAAAATCATAACAATCATAACCATACCATAAATGAGATTAAAAGATTCTTCAAAGGTCATTGCATTAATTGAATGAAATTATATAATAATAATTAGTAATTTAGGCGAAATCTCATATAAATCATATAAATTATATAATTTGTTATGGCAAAATGATTAAATCATTTTTAACAAAGTAGTGTAGTCACAAAAAAATTATTTTGTCATGTGTTTTCATTTTGTCATTAAAAAGTTCTAGTCTAAAAAATTAAATAGTTAAAGAGATTTTAGTCAAAATATATGAAAAATAAAACATTTAAATTGAATACCATACTTGCCAATATTTTCAATATTTTCGCACCAAAAAAAATGAATTCTTCAATAACTCACCTTACTACTTCTTCTCCAGAATACAATTCAGTTTCTGCAAATTTCAAATCCCAATTTCAACATTCAACATCACCCAAAATTCATTCAGTTCTAAAGATCAACATGTCAAATCAATTTATGAATCGATTTGAAAATTTTAAGAAACAAAGAAAGAATTGTAGCAAATTGCAATTGTATCATGGTACGAAATATTCATGTAATATTAAAGATTTGAAAAGTACCGAGATGTTATGCTCCCATTTCAGATGTGGAGTTTGTGGTATAATTAAAAATGGTCCGAAGTTAACCATGGCAAATAGTAATGGTAATGGAAGTAAGTAAAAATCTTTAAAAATTTCTTATACATAATATTTAAATACGAGAGTATCCTACCAAGTATAATTAGAGAAGAATAATACGAATTAATAATAATAAAATATTTATAATTATTTGAATAGGATTCATTTGGTTTGCACCATTTCCACATGTCTCTCATGGATATACGGGAACAAACTCGGCTCCTGGACAGGTTTACACAACCTCCAAATTTGCGGCAATTTTTATGATGGACGTTATAGATGCGACTCCATTCCAAAGTTGTTATATTGTTGGTAACGAAGAGGTAAAATAATAATAACAATAATAAATGTATTTAAAAAAATTTTTTATTTTGTACTCATTATTATTTATTATTATTATTATTATTATTTATTATTATTATTATTAGGCCATTCTTCCGAAATATTTGGTCGTTTATGAAATCTAGAGATTTTACACCGAAGACAGTAAATGAATTCAATAAGCCGCCTTTTTTTAATATATACAATTTTTTTTTGCTTCAAAGAAACCATATTTTTAATTTTTGATCATTTTAAAAATGGCTTTGGAATGTTCAGAATGTTTATTTTGATCATTGATTGTAACTGAAATCTGCAAGTTCTGTTCAATGTATTAAATAAAGTGTATTTAAATTTGCGTATTATATTATACTTTCTATTGACTTCTGTCGACGTGTAAGAATAATAAATTATTATTTATTTAATTTGCAACGTGGAAAAAATAATATTTAAAATATAAATTTGAAGAAAAACATGTGACACAGGGATAGATTTGCGAAAAAAAATGAAACCAATCTAATGGAACAAATGAAACCAACACATCTTATTTATCTATTATAAAAATGAAAAAAAAGGTAAAAATAAAGAAAATAAAAACAAGAAAAAATAGGACAACGATTATTAATCAATTAAGGGATTATTAGATATTATATAGGAAGAAGAAAATATTGGATAATAGTAGCAAAGACAATATAACATTTAGATTTAACTTAGAAAGTATTATTTAAAAAATTGATAAAATTGTATTTCAATTCAGGTATATGGCAGTAGGGGTTGCAACTCAAAATTTAGACGACAGTAGGGGGGTTGCGACACACCTGTCCTTGAATGGATTTCCTTTCAGAGTCGAGGTGGTAGATTTTTGTCTTAGCCAATTTTTTATTCTTTTTTATATAACTTTTTTTATTTACTATGTAATTTTTATGGTTATCATTTATGAATAAAGAGTCATTTAAAAAAAATCAGGAAGAAAGAGAAAACATTTTAATAAACAAAAGTAAATAAAAACTTGTTATTTTTTTTTTGTTGATTAATTTCGTTGACAGGTACATTATTATTATTGTTTTTTAATTATTTTTTGATTTTTTTAATATAAATAAAAATATTTATCTAATATTTATTTATTTATTTGATATTGTAATACTGTTTGCATATAACTACGTAATTTTTTATTATTATTTGTATTATTTTTTGTATTATTATTATTTGTTTATTTCGGAATTTATCAGATTATTTTGAATAAATAATAACTAGATTCACAATTAAGTTATTGAGTTAGAAGGAAAATTTTAAATAATTAAATAATTAAAACCCGGGTAAATATTTTAATATTTGTAATATTTTTCAACAACAACAACAACAACAACAAAATAACATCGGTGGTGGATAAAAAGATGATATTAATTAAATCAATAATTAAGTAGTTAATAATAATTATTATTAATCCAATCCATTGTTTAAAAATAAATAAATATTTTTGATATTCTTAATAATTGTCATTTGTTCTCTTAGAAATTATTTTTATAACATTCAAATATATCACAATTATTATTATTATTATTATTATTATTATTATCATTATTATCATTATTATTATCATTATCATTATTATCATTATCATTATTATCATTTATATGACATGCAATTCACCAAATTTAGTTCAACTTTCTGTTATATCTGCATGTTTAAAACAATATCAAATTTAATACATATTATATTTAAAATTCTCTTCTCCATGTCGTTTTCCATGTCGTTCTCCATGTTGTTCTCCATGTGTGCGTACTTTATTCTTAATGATTGACTGCTTGTTTTTTTTTTGTATGTGTCATTTTCTCGTGTTATAAATTAAAATGTCCGAAAAAAAAATGAACAAAATATGTAATAGGTTTTTTAAAAAAAAAAAATCCGTGCGTTCAGCCCTTATTATCATTATTATCATTATCATCATTATTATTATCCTTGTTATTATCGTTATCCTTATTCAAAGCTATAATATCGAAATATTGAATCTATTGTTTGATAAGCAAATTTACCTTATCAAAATTATTCAATTAACTTATTCAAATAAAATTATACAAATTATTTGNATTATTATTATTATTATTATTATTATTATTATCATTATTATCATTATTATTATCATTATCATTATTATCATTATCATTATTATCATTTATATGACATGCAATTCACCAAATTTAGTTCAACTTTCTGTTATATCTGCATGTTTAAAACAATATCAAATTTAATACATATTATATTTAAAATTCTCTTCTCCATGTCGTTTTCCATGTCGTTCTCCATGTTGTTCTCCATGTGTGCGTACTTTATTCTTAATGATTGACTGCTTGTTTTTTTTTTGTATGTGTCATTTTCTCGTGTTATAAATTAAAATGTCCGAAAAAAAAATGAACAAAATATGTAATAGGTTTTTTAAAAAAAAAAAATCCGTGCGTTCAGCCCTTATTATCATTATTATCATTATCATCATTATTATTATCCTTGTTATTATCGTTATCCTTATTCAAAGCTATAATATCGAAATATTGAATCTATTGTTTGATAAGCAAATTTACCTTATCAAAATTATTCAATTAACTTATTCAAATAAAATTATACAAATTATTTGATTATAAGAATTTTACATCATACAACATTCGCATGTGCATTCATTATTCATTATATATTTTCTTTAATTGCTATAATTAATTAATTTTCAATCCCTCCCTATTTTTTACGCCTATAAAGGGCATCTTTTTCGATTTTATTAGTATGTGATTATTGTGTGATTATTGTGTGATTATTGCGAAAACATTCTTGTTATACATGTTTTATTATACGTATTTTTCATTATTTTTCATTATTTAATTATTTCATTCCAACTTTTCCTATTTCCATTAATCATTTCCATTACGTTCATTATATTTTATTATATTTTATTATATTTTATTATATTTATTATATTTTACATAACAAAGAACATTCGGTGAATATTATTGAAAATTATTAAAATATTAAACAAATGTGAACGTATTTTAAGGGGGGGATCGAAATTTTGGTAATTAACCAGTTTCACTGGTTTCACTTGTGTGTTGATTAGTCATTTCAATAATATCAATCATTAAAATATTATCAATCATTTAAAATATTATCAGATAATTTTGCTGTTCCCAAAAAAGAAAAAAAATTCTAAATTCTACCTGTTTGGCGTATATTATACATGCTTTTTTTTTCCTCTTTCACGAATAGAATGGTTGAAATAACAATAAATTATAATAAATAATAATTCACACACATGTCCTGAGATCATAATTAAATAGATTGTTAATTTTTTTCTGTATAGTGGATCCTTTGAATGGGAATGCAATACAAAGAAATTATTCTCATCAAGCTCAACTTGGTCAAAAACAGAAGAAACCCCTTAAAAAAAAAAAAAGCTACTATTTATTAATTCAAATAATAATCTATTCTTTGTTTTATTCACTATTGTATTATGGTTATAGTATTATTTTATTTATTGTATCGTTATCACCGATACTATAGTTAGCTAACTTTGAAGGTAATCCATATTGAAATTTCTTTGTTCAAGTGTACTTTATACATTCACAAAGAATTATCAGTTAATAGAATTATTAGAATTATCAGAATTATTAGAATTATTAGAATTTATTAGAATTTATTAGAATTTATTAGAATTTATTAGAATTATTAGGTATGAATATGATCTACTTTCTGTTCTACTGTTCTACCGCAACTATTACAATGAATAGATTATTCCATTTGTAACATTTGTTACGATACTCAATAGAATAAATTAATAAACAGGACAAAAAAAAAAGAACGCGTGGTAAAAAAAGAAATACGATTAGAAAAGTAATTTAAAATGTGAGCGCGTGTCTTGGATTTGTGTGGTATAAAAAATTTCAATCAATCAAATAAAACAAATTACTTAAAATTAATTAATAATTACATAAATTACATTGAATCACATAAATCACTCAGCATAGATCACATAAATTACATAAATTAAATTTCGAATTACGTAAATAACGTTGTTTTGTAAATAAATAAACATAAACACCATTTCGACACCACCAAAGAACAACAACCACCAAACCAACTTGAGTAATTAATCTTGTCTTACCTCCAAAGTTTTTCCGATGCCAGTCATTACAAAAGTCATTGAGGTATATTTCGGTATATTTTTGAGTATATTTTGAGTATACAGATAAAAAATCTATTGCAAATAAAGATAAAAATATATTCATATTATTTTGTTGTTGTACATTTGATAAATGTATATTAATTCATTTTATTCTTCTCAAGAACATTTTTATCTTCTTGTCTTACGTCTGTATCTTTTTTTCATTACACTTTTTATTACATTTCTATTACTCTTTCATTACTCCTTCATTACTCCTTCGTTACTCCTTCGTTACTCCTTCGCTTATTGGTGAAAAATGGAAAAGTAGTATCACTTTTCACAGAAAATAAAAATAAAAACCATATATATTATTTTTTTTTTTATTAAACACTATTCTTTTATTTAAAAACAATAATCCTTTACATTACATACATACACATATAAAATATTTAGGTAATTATTCGTTATACACTTTTATTTCTTCTTTTATCACATTAATTTACATTAATTTTACATTAATTTTTTACACCTTCTTTTTCACAAGTATTTTACAAGTCTTTTTGGGGTTATTCTTAATCGATATGTCACACTAATCACACATTAATTATTCTTTGAGNATGCCAGTCATTACAAAAGTCATTGAGGTATATTTCGGTATATTTTTGAGTATATTTTGAGTATACAGATAAAAAATCTATTGCAAATAAAGATAAAAATATATTCATATTATTTTGTTGTTGTACATTTGATAAATGTATATTAATTCATTTTATTCTTCTCAAGAACATTTTTATCTTCTTGTCTTACGTCTGTATCTTTTTTTCATTACACTTTTTATTACATTTCTATTACTCTTTCATTACTCCTTCATTACTCCTTCGTTACTCCTTCGTTACTCCTTCGCTTATTGGTGAAAAATGGAAAAGTAGTATCACTTTTCACAGAAAATAAAAATAAAAACCATATATATTATTTTTTTTTTTATTAAACACTATTCTTTTATTTAAAAACAATAATCCTTTACATTACATACATACACATATAAAATATTTAGGTAATTATTCGTTATACACTTTTATTTCTTCTTTTATCACATTAATTTACATTAATTTTACATTAATTTTTTACACCTTCTTTTTCACAAGTATTTTACAAGTCTTTTTGGGGTTATTCTTAATCGATATGTCACACTAATCACACATTAATTATTCTTTGAGAAAAATCTTTAAAAATTACGGGAATAGAAACTAGATAAATAATATACAGTATATTATAATTCTCTTTGTTTTAAATAAGAAAAATTCTTTATATTCTTTCTACTTTGTACTCTTTTATACTACTATAATAAAAATAAGAATAATAGTTAACCATTAATATACATAATGATATGACAAAACTTAAAAATATGTGATCAGTTATAACCTAATGTGGGATAATGAAAATTAGCCAGCATACATACGTATTATACACACATACAACATTATTATACATATTTTCGAAACGAATGATCAAAACCAATTATGGATAAATTCTTGAATTCTTTGCATTTTCTGATTAAGTCTAATTTCGAATTAAATTAGAAGTTAATTAAATTATATAATTTACATCATCATCATTATTAAGAGAAAAAGTAAAAATTACCATATCACATATCTTATTATTTACATTTTTTAATCTACTATTTACATATTTTATTTGTTATTTACATATTTTATACATTTTATATAATTTATTTGATTGATGAAATTAAAGAGTCTAAATAAAGTAATTAATTGAATGTAAGATAAATGAACAATTTATAATTGAATTCATCCATCTAATCATATCATATTATATAGAATATTAGAATATTACACATATTACACATATTACACATATTTACAGTATTATTTAGTGATATAATTACTGAATAATGTACATTTGACTCGTTAATTAATTGTTTAACGAAATAAAGTAAAAAAAAAAACTTTAAATAATTTAACTATATACTTATTTATGGTTTCACGAATTTAAATTTTTTTTAAAAAAAAATTTTCGTTGGGGAAACGATTGAAATGTATAAATGCTAGTAAATAATAATAATAATAATAGTAATAAAAATATTTAAAATATTATTATATAATAAATAGTAATAAAAATATTTACAATTATAATAAAATATTTAAATTTTATAATAATTATAATAAAAATATTTAAATATTTCAAATGTTTTAAAATGTTAATACACATAATAATAATATGCAATGAGAATATTGATAGATAAAGAATGTTAGTATTAAGATATAAATATATTAACGCCACCGCTCATTTACGCTATATGAATTACCCTATTAATTCAATTAAATGAAAATAATGAATTTTTTTTTATGATTTATTTTTGAATAATGGGTACGTTTCCTTGTTAAATTTAATACAAAGTGCACTTTTCTCTTTCTTTTTTTTTCATTCTCTTCATCAATATCATTATTATCATTATTATCATTGATTATAATTATTATTCTACCTCAACACTGATACTTTATTTTTTAACTAATTTTCACTCAAAATATTATTCTTCACACTGCGTATTGTATAACATATATGTATATGCGCGCGTGGGTGTCCGGATTTACTTTATAGAAAATTTAGTAAAATTTTTTTTTGTGTTAACACGGGTTTTGTATGTATGGTAGTTTCCGGGATTCCTTAGTTTTATAATAGTTTTACAGGGATTATATTTAAATTTATTATCGGTCACAAAAAGGATCATACAAAAGAGAAATAAAAAGAATATCCATAAATGAATAAATGATAAATGATAACATAGTATCACAATCATCACGATTGTCACAATTTAATTGTACTAGGTAGAACAGTTCTCTATATTCAAAAATACCGAAATCAATTTTAATTCCGTAATCAAAAAAAGCAAATTTAATGAATGAAGAATAATAATAATTATTAGTTATATATAGATAATAAGAGATATTTTTTTTTTTTCAATTACAAGAAAGGTGCATGCCAGATGTCAATATATGTCAATATTTTGTTCATCAAAATTATCAAACAAATTTTTTTTCAAATTGGATTAAAAAATGTTTTTGAGCTTTTGGAATTTTTAAATTAAAATAATTTCTGAATATATAATAATTAATATAATAATTTACTATTGTTATTTTTTTTCAGATTCTTTCCATATTAATTTAATTTATATTAATAACTGATAATACTAACAAATACTAAAATATTAAATATTATTACTAATTTTATTGTGTTATGATAATATAATAATAATAATTATTATTATTGCAAACAACAAAAATCAAGAATTATTTCATCAAGTTTTTTGCCAGTCTGGCTATTATTCTTCGTATGAAACAGGTACTTCCCCTTTATTGTACAAGTATAGATTAAACGCAACAATAAAGAAAATAGTTAATATTTTTAAATGGGAATATGAGCAATAATTAAAGACGATGCTTAAAGAGGATAATTAAGACGGTACTTAAAGAGTATAATTAAGACGGTACTTATTAAAGACAATAATTAAATAAATTGAGACAATAATTAAGACCATAATGAAGGCTATAATTAAGAATAATTAAACTAAATGAACAAAACAAAAATAAATCAATAAGAAAAAAAAAAAACGGGTAGGAACCCTCGAATCTTTTTGATATTCGATAATTTTCAAATATATCAACTCATTACAATTAAAAATAATTAAAATCTTAAAACGATATTATGCGGACTACATGCATTATTATTATATCCTATTTGGGAAAAGTAATAAAGTAAAAAGATGCATGAAATCACAAGACCTTAAGCAAATACACAACAATTTGAAATCTAATGTTATCAGTTTATTATGATATTACTTTATCTGATATTTACCATTATTATCATCATATAAATATTTGCAGGGTTCAATCTTTTATTACCAATCAGCAAAACAATAACAAAATTTAATATTTAATTGTGTTGATTTATTATTATCATATTATCACTGTTATATTATTGTATTATTGTATATTATTATTGAGATATATTATTGATTTAATCAGATCGATATTAACTATACTATATTTAACTATTAATTTGTCTTATAATTTATTCGACAAACTAATTTATTCGACAACTAATTTATTCAATAATTAATTTATTAAATAATAATTTATTAAATAAATAATTTATTAAATAATAATTTATTCAATAAAGAATTTATTCAATAATAATAATTTATTCAATAAAGAATTTATTCAATAATAATAATTTATTCGATAAAGAATTTATTCAATAATAATTTATTCAATAAATTAAAATCATTATAAATGCAGTTAGCAAAGAACTAACGAACAGACCATCCAAACCTACCATCTCAAAAGGTAAAGTTTATAACGTTACACGAACACGGAATTCTAATTGTTACAGAAAATGAAAGATCTTTAAGTTTTACCCGAATTCCAAACTAAGCTACGTATATCGCATGCTTCCAAAAAAAATTGTGTTATATTAGTTACCAATTGTATTAAATATTTAATTATTTAGGTTTTTGGGTTTGCGTACATTATATAAATGATATAATGATATCTCTTCAATATATCTAATATATTAAAGATATATGCTAGCACTTTTAATGAATTTCACAAAAATTATCACAAATTTATCACAAATTTATCACTGATTTATCACTAATTTATCAAATTTATCACAAGAATTATTATATTAGTTTAACTTGGGTTGGTTAGTTTTAATCGATTATATAATCTATTAATCCATCAGGGATAAAATCTTATCAGGAGATTTTTCATTGTTATAAAGTATAAATATAATTCGCGTGAATCAAACTATCCTTAATTTGTTATTTATTTATTTTATTGTTTTTTTTAATTATTTTTAATTAAATAAATTATATAGAATTGCCTTCAATTTTAAGAAATCTGGTTTGAATTGGTTCGCTCCTGATTATTAAAGTTCCAAATAATTAATTATTAATTTATTAAATAATTATTAATTTATTAAAAATTATTAATTTATTAAATAATTATTAATTTATTAAATAATTAATAATCATTCCAAAATAAATTTTAATTAAAGTACAACGTACCCAACAAAGTTCTGATAAATATAAATAATATGTTTCGCGATCGATTCTATTTGTTTATCATAACAGAAATTTCTCATAATTATCAATAAATAGAAATTTTAATTATCTTTGGATAAATTTTTATTTTAAAAAAAGAAAAAAAAATATAAATGTCAATTGTTTGCTTTAGATGGAAAGAGTTACAAAAAAAGGGAATCACATTCCTTTGTATTACTTAACCAAAAATTAATCAGTTATTGATAAGGTTTTTCAATCGATAAACTGATAAACTCTTTGTTTTGTTTAATAAACTTTGTAAATCCGTTTTGATTGATAAGCTCTTTTAAAGTGTGACAAATTTAAACTTTGAATAACAATGAGTAACCTATACTAACTCTATTAAAGCTTGGATACTATTTTCCGAGATAGATAGAAGTAAGGCAAAAAAAAAAAATATTTAGGGATTTGTAAGATGAATAAAAGAGGGATGCATAAAGGGGGATGATAAGGACATTAAAGGAGTAAAGCGATCCGACACACATTACATTGATTAAAAATTTGGCGGGCAAAAAAGCTTTTGACTAATAATATGGTTTATTGCTGTTTGTAGTTAGTCTTTAATAACCAATATCTAGAATATGTGAATTTTTTAATTTACTAAAAAAAAAAGGTCCATCTTATCATTCCTCGGGGATAAAATAAAAAAAGTGACATATCACATTGTCACGTATATAAAATAGTTAATGACAAGATATTAAAAATACTTAGTTTTTTATTTACCAATGAATCTTCCCTTTCCCTTATTCCCTTATTCCCTTATTCCCTTAGAATAGATAATTTAATTCACCTTGTATTCATTTCATTTTCAGGACAGAATTTGAAATCGGATTAATTACAGTTTGAAACAGATTTATTTCCCATTAATAGTAATAAAGAATATAGAATAGTAATAAAAATAAGATCACACTAAACGTGCATTAAAGTGAAAAAAAAAAAGCGTGCGAATTTCTTCAAAGATTATATTCTTAACCTAATATATACTAAATTATGGCAAAATTTCTTAACTATTCACAAAATGCATATCTTATGGGCATAAGCTTACGGTGTTTTATCTAATTTCTATTGAAAAAAAAAAAAATTTTCCAAAAAACCACCACGTGAAACGTATTTTCCAGCCAAAAGTAACAGATTTGCGGTGAACTCCGAAAGATTAAAGGAAATTGACATTACACACACGAGGACCTCACCCGCTTTTAGATGCGAGCGTACCACGAACACTTACAAATTTGAAATAATGTATATGCCCAATGAGATCACGAACTTCCATGCGATATTTGTATCTTCTATCTCTTTTTTTTTTTGGCGGTATGATAAGTAATGTAAGTAGTGTAAGTAATAAGTAGATATTGAATTTGAAATATTAGCACTATTTTTATCTTTATGCTGTTAAACGGTAAAGTCCGAATGATTGCAATTACATTCAAAACCTAAAACTGTACGCATCTTTGTGCGAACGTGACTAAGATAAAAACTTTAATTTATTTCTCTGAAAAGAATGAAAGGAAAAGGAATCACGTGGAATAAACCAGCGAAAAGGGTAACACGACTTTGGCGTAGCAACGAGACTAATTCATTCATGCAACATTATTTCATTATTTTTTTTTCGATTTATTAGTCATTTGGTATGTTATTTATGTTTATTTATTTTTCAAAGCTTTGTTTTTTTTTTTTTGACAATTACGCGCATTCATTCATTCATTGGTCGTCTTTCTTTTCAACAAACAAACAATTAAAACAATTGAAAAAAACATAATCTTCAACTACTAGTTCGATTTTACTCGTGAAAAGAAAATATATTTCTTCTCATCAATTATAAAAATAAATAAAAATATCACAGAAAAAAACTTTTTTTTCATTGTAANTTTTTTTTGGCGGTATGATAAGTAATGTAAGTAGTGTAAGTAATAAGTAGATATTGAATTTGAAATATTAGCACTATTTTTATCTTTATGCTGTTAAACGGTAAAGTCCGAATGATTGCAATTACATTCAAAACCTAAAACTGTACGCATCTTTGTGCGAACGTGACTAAGATAAAAACTTTAATTTATTTCTCTGAAAAGAATGAAAGGAAAAGGAATCACGTGGAATAAACCAGCGAAAAGGGTAACACGACTTTGGCGTAGCAACGAGACTAATTCATTCATGCAACATTATTTCATTATTTTTTTTTCGATTTATTAGTCATTTGGTATGTTATTTATGTTTATTTATTTTTCAAAGCTTTGTTTTTTTTTTTTTGACAATTACGCGCATTCATTCATTCATTGGTCGTCTTTCTTTTCAACAAACAAACAATTAAAACAATTGAAAAAAACATAATCTTCAACTACTAGTTCGATTTTACTCGTGAAAAGAAAATATATTTCTTCTCATCAATTATAAAAATAAATAAAAATATCACAGAAAAAAACTTTTTTTTCATTGTAAACTTTTGTGTTTTAATGTTTGTATGTTTGTGATTTTAATTTATAACAATCTTGTATTCTTTTTATAATATTATATTAACTGGAACAACCAATCTCGTCCAGCATCATTTGCAAATTATTACAATATTAGATGATAAAGAAAAAACTACATAGTTGTGTGTATATATATATAATTTTTGGTTTTCTTTCGTTACTGTCAGAATTATATTTTTTTTTAATATTTCATTATATATTTTTACTCAGCAAAAAAAAAAAAAAATTTGTATATATTAATATTACGATAAAAAAATTATAATTAAAATTCGAATTATTTTGCCATTATTAAACTATTATTAAAAGTAAATTTATGTGATGTGTACAACGATTATATGTTATGTATATATATAATTTTTTTTTGCTAAGAGAAAAAATTTAAAGAAAAACTAAGGAAAAAAAAAAACCAAATGCTACGAAGCGAAAAAAAATAAACAACATTTCAAGGTAATAAATGAAAATAGTGTAAAGTAATAAACTAATATAAACGTGTAATATACTAAATAGTAGATAAATTGTAAGTATAATAAAGAAAAATGTGAAGGAATTATATTCAGATTTTATTCAGATTTTAAGCCAATTATGATTTTGTAAAGCCAAAGAAGTGATTTTGAATGATTAAGCCAGAGAAATATATGTAAAGAAGAAAAAAAAAATAAAACAAAATGAAAAAATTGCTCTGCAATTTAATCAATTTAGTCACATATTAAACGTGACCGAAGAAAAGAAAAAAAAAATACAAAGAAAAAGGAAAAGAAAAACATAAAAGCTGTAAAAAACATAAACGCTCATATGATATAAGCCATAATACCTATTAATAAGCTATATATACTTTATTTAAAAGAAAAAAAAATTACTGTACAAGAGGTAAAGGATTTTTTATTTTATATTGATGTTTTTTTTTTCCACCAGAGAGAAAGAGAAAATCTTAGACAAATGAAGTGTGAGCCACAGCGTTTGTTTCTGATGGATGTGTTGTCATTTGTGATTGATAGATTGAATGAGTACCATATCCATTAAATGCAGCAGCGTTATGACCATCTACGTGAGCGGCGGCATGACCATGAATATTCGTATAATCCGAAATATCATAATTAGTGACAGTTGCAATATTCCCGATGCTGGCACCAGGAGGATAAGGCATCGTTGGTTGAGTACCGGTGATTCCGGCACCACCTCCAATACCTTGTGCGGGAAGATAAGGTTGTCCAAGGTGCGTATAACCGCGGGGAGATCTAATCGGCCGATGATACGTTGGAGATTGCATATTTGGCATACCACCATATTGACCTACTACACTCTCAAAGTATGATCTATTCATTTCAGGTACGGAAGTCATAGGTTCCCCTCGGTACCTTCGACTATCGTAGGCCCATGAATCTGGACGATAAGGAGTTGGATCACTTGAAGATCTATTATTTCGACTACGTGAGCGATGTTGTTGTTCTGCCTCGGCTGCACGATAGTCAACAGTCCAGTATGAACCTTTTCCTGGTTCATTGATTGGACGAGGAACGCGTACAAATGTCTTATTCAAAGATAAATTGTGTCGAATGGAATTCTAAACAAATAAATTTATAATATAAATTATTAATAAAAATAATAAAAATAATATAAAAATAATAAAAATAATATAAAAATAATAAAGATGATCAAGAAGATATTTACCTTCCAACCAGTTCCTGCAGTCTTGTAGTATGGATAATTTTCCATAACCCAATTATAAATCTCGTTTAAAGTAAGTTGTTTATTTGGACTGTTGGTAATGGCATATGTAATCAAGGTAGCATAAGAATAAGGAGGTTTTCCTGTGACACCAGTTTCAAGATGAAGATCCTGAGGATTTTTGGCAGGTGATGTTATTGGAGTTGTAGTGGCAGATGATTTCCTATTACTGACTAAAACTTCTAGTGGTGCAGCGGAAGTTACACTTGATGTATTTGTAGATGAAGAATTATTTGTCTGTATGGATGGTTGTTCATTCTTTATAGAAGTTTGGGCATATTGATTTCCGGAGGTGACATTATTATAAGAAACTGAAGTATTTGAATTCATCAATCCGTTATTTGTGGGAGGTATAATAGTATTATTATTTGGACCTCCTGATGATACATGAGAACCGATAGGAGGTAAAAAATGTCTGGCAGGAGTTGGATAATGAGAGAGTGTTTGTTGTGGAGATGATGATTGTTGATGTTGTGGTGGTTGTTGTTGTTGTTGATGGTGCATAGTTGAAGAAGTAGATTGTTGTTGTTGTTGTTGTTGTTGTTGGTGAGAATGATGATGTTGTTGTTGTTGTTGATGTTGTTGTTGTTGTTGTTGTTGATGTTGTGGTGGAGGATAAGAATAATTTCGTGTATTGAAACGTGAAGACCATTCAGGCATTCCACCAACGAGGCTTGAAGCAGTGGTACTCTCTAGTTCAGTCATGATGATCTACTCAGTTTTTTTCCTTGTAGGTTCACTATGGAATTATGATAATAACTGTTTAAAAAGAAACAATGTCAGTAATCGTGAAAAAAACTTGTAAGATGAGTTCACAGAGAAAAAAAAAATAGATTTGTGTCATTTGTGTCAGCATTTATATATCTCATCGAGAAAAAAAAATGGATAAGTGGTGGGAAAAAAAAAAGAGGCTAAAAAAAGGGGGGCTAGATCTAATGGCTACACCGCAGTTTGAGATTATGAAAGTTTATCAAATTAAGATCTAAAACATTTTTTATATTTTATATTATTATATATTATACACAAAATATAATTAAGAAAAAAAAAATTAAGAAAAAAAAAATTAAGGTTAAAAAAAAAAAAAATCCCCGGGATAATGAAAATAATTGCCGACATTTGTTAATATTTATAAAGGGAAGGGGGCTGGTTTATCTCGTGATCTATCTTTATCAATTTAAATTTGGTTTTTTTAATTGATTTATTTATTGGTAAAGAATTGAAAGAAGGGGAAGTTGAAAAAAAAAAACTCGAACTCAGGTAAATTGAATCAATTACCGAATTAAATTAACACAAGTCTATTTTTTTTTTTTCAAAAAATTTTCGAACTCGTCAATAAAAAAAAAAGAAAGCGAATTAATTAAAAACTGCAATACGTTACCAAATAATGTTCTCTCACAGATAATGAATAATCAACTAAATCGTTCCTTAGATAAACAAGTAAATAGAAGAAAAAAAAATCGGGATATTTCTTTCTTCTAGTAAATTGTTCGTTGTCGAAAGAGAAATGCTTTTTATTATATTTTATAGTTTTTTTTTTTTCGTAAATACGCTATTGTTTATATATAATTTCCGTTTGTAAATATTTATAAATATATTATTATATATATTTATTATATGGTACAAAATAAAAGCTACGTATACACTAAAGCTGCAAAGATTCTCTGTTATTTTAAGGAAAATGAACGAAGAACGAAATGAATATTTATTTTGTTGACAGAAAGTCAGATTGGGTGGTGGGGGACTTTGGTTTTTATAAAAAAAAATGAATTTTTCATTGGTTTTGATATTGATATAATATATTTAATTTATGAATATATATGTTATTATTTTATATTATTATGTTGTTATTATATATTTTATTTATGTACGATAGACTAAAGTAATTTAAATATATTAATATATAAAAAAAAAATTTATTAATATTATTAAAATAAAGATATGTGACATTTATATCTACAATATATAAAATATATAAGATAATATATAATATATATTTAACAGTAAACGTAAATAAATTAAAAGGCGATATTTTAAAATTAAATATCTACTGTTAAATTTATTCTCTTCTCGCCACTTTCACTTTCATCACTCACTTAAATATCTTGATATTCTCATTATTATGTTCTTAATATTCTTTGATATTTTTTAAAATTATTTAACATATTCTCGATATTTTTAAATATTCTTAATATTCTCTCACTATTTTCAATACTTTCTTCATTTTCAATATTTTTTAATTCTCTCTAAAACTGCATACAAAATAAAATAAAAGTAATTAATATAAACCCAAAATAAATATTTAGATTACAATATATTTATTTATTTAATCACAACCTATTTTTTTTATATTATAATATTTAAATGTGACAATCAGATTTAATGATTTAAGCCGAAAATGGTATAAAGTTATTCTATTAATAAAAGATAAAAAGATATTATTATTATATTATATACGTAGATTTTATATAGCATACAGACATGACATATTTTTACTTTTTTATCAATTAACACGCTCTCAAATTAATTGTTCACTTTATAGATTGGTTCACCATCTTTTTTTCTTCCCTATTAACATTCTTTCGTCACAAAATAAAATCACCTAAAAAAAAAATACACCTTAAAAAAGGGTATGACCCCCACCCCAAAAATTTTTATTATCCTAATTTTTATTAATGTAAATATTGTCCACGTTTATCAAATATTTTCAAATATTTTCAAAATATATATCTTTGAAGAAAAAAAAATAAACATTTACTTTTATTATTTGTTATTGAAAAGTCAAAAATATATATTTATAAATATATTTATAGTTTGAATATTTTTTTGGTAAATTAATTATAAATAAATACAAATTACTAAAAAATTTTTAATAATGCAAGAAAAATAAAAATAAAAATATTCAATATTGTTTATTATTATAATAACAGAGAAGTTAATTTATTATTTTATTTTCATAATTCATTATTCATTTTGCATAAATTTTATTATATTTTATTATGTAAAGAAATTATTCATTCACAAATAATTTATTAATTATTTTTATGAATAATTATTATATTTTTTTTAATTTAATGATATTAGAAAAAATTTATTAACCTACTAATGAACAAAATAGAAATAAAATAATATATCCTTCTCTTCTCTCTTTACCCTTTATATGTTTATGTGACCTTCTCTATAATTTTCTTTACAATCTCTTCTCTACAATCTTTTTATAACCTTCACCATAATTATCTCTAGAATTCTCCAGAATATCATCATTCTATTAAATCACTTAACTTGGGGCAAACAATTGTATTATTAATTTTAGTCCGAATTAATTATAATGGTTTGATCTAAAAAATATTATTATTAATTGTGATGATTAAAAAGAAAATCCATACTATGTTTCAAAATCACGTGAATATAAACCCCTTAGGTTTATGCTGGTTGTGCTGTTAGCATACATTCTTTTCTTTACCACATTGATCACATATACTAATAAAGAAATTTAATTAATATTACATAACATAAGCCGCACTTGGATAGTCATTTCCGTAAATTTTTCGCTATTGGTATTTTTTTCTCAGAAATTCCCTTGAACTACCATACAATTAAAAAAATATTCTTGTACTCGCTGCCGATATTATTGGACATTGGATTACAATAAATTTTCATATTGAACTAGACCATTTCAACCATTGAAATTTTTAAAAATATATAAATTAATGTATGAAGACGCGAAATTTATGCATCATTAAAAATTATTTGAGCATTTATTCTTCATCAATTATCTGATTACAAAATAATTTGCTATTTAAATTGGGTTCGGCAATTTTCATTCCTTGATTCTCAAAAGAAATTTGAAAAAAACTAAATAAATTTAAGCATGCAGCAAAAAGATCCTATGTAATCTACTTTTCTTTATTATTTCATTATTAATAAAAGTAAAACATTTATTAAAAAATTTGTTTCATCATAATCATAATCACTGTCATTGAATATTCCAATAACACGTGATAATGTATTAATATACTGCGCTTTATTCCCGCCAAAAAAAAAAGGCTCCTTGAATTTAAATTTTCCAGAAATTCATTCCAAACATGCAATAAAAACATTACTTACATAAATAGTTATTCAAAATTCAAAAGAACCAACTAACACATTTGAAATTCAGATTGCATAATCTTAAGAAGTTTTGGCCATCATTTAGAAATTTACCATGTTACCTTTTCTGCATGCATTTATCTTCAACCTTCTTTAAGAAATTCTTCCTATTCCATGTTAGAATATCATCTTTACTCATATGATAACAATAATATTTTCTAAACGATTGATTATGATATTCTTCCAGAACAAGAAATTTGATAAATTAATTGCATGACATTGCTTGATTGATTGTTGTTTTTGACCACTTTATACTAATTTTACTAATATGCTATCTGTCGATCAAAAAATATTAATATTGTTCCACGTTATTTTTACTATTATTACGTTCACGAAAGTTTTCCGGGTAAATTTTAATGGTTCTTTATTTTTTATAATTTAGATAGATAAACAAAAATATGAAAAAAGTCTGAAATCATTTCTTTTCTGGGTGAATTCTAAAATATCTAATTACTTTCACATTTGATCATTTGATGCAGGGACCCCATTAGTACTACCATATCATTGTTAAAAAAAAAAAAAATCCAAAAAAATTTTTGGAAAATTTTGGAAATTGAGATAAATAACCAGAAACCAAACAGAATTGATTTTTTAAATTTTAGGTTCGTTAAGTTTGAAAAGAAATTTATTTCATTTAGTAATGATGCTATATATTACTAAGTTTAAACTTCATAGTTATAACATACTTAAATTAGGTAAATTTGAAAATAGATAAAACGTAATTAACGTAATTTCAGTTCATTAGAAAACCTGTTCAATAATATAAAACATAAATCTTAAAACTTTAGATGAATAACTTTATTAGTAATAATTATATGATTTTTTAATTAAATTTAAACAATAGATGTATCGACAGTTAGGTTTTTACCGAATTCTTCTGGGAGAGAAATGCATTGGTTCTTAAAGTAAACAAAATGAATAAAAAAAAATCAGATTTTTATTCATAATTTCCTCTTTTGGTTAACAACAAGTCCTTAGGTTGGTTCAAATCTAATTTTAATAAGGTGAATCGTTACTAATGGCTTGCGCATGATCCTTGATGATCACACCGGATACACTGAAATCACCAAATACACAAAGTGCTCATGTGATGTGAGAAATTATTTCTCCGACCTCTTTCGGATATTCTCTTTTTAAGGAGATCCACGATAAAGAAAAGATAAAAGATAACAAAATTCAAATAAAATAGATAATTATGTCATAATCGTGTAATGATATTAACACATTGTTAATTACCCAAATTAATTTCAGAATTGAGAACTTTTTGTCTTTTATCGAACACTTTGTCATTCTCTTAGCCAAAGTTCCTTGTAAATTAATAGGGATTATCCCCACAATTATAGTCCCTTTTTTAAAATAAAGTAAAGAATAGATATTTACACTCAATTAGGTAGCAAACCTTGCATGATTAGTAAAGAAGATGTTTCAACGATAAAAATAATAATAATAATAATAATAATAAAAAAAAAAAAAAAAAAAAAAAAAAAAAAAAGTAATAAAATAATTGTAAATTTTCATTGAAATAAAACTATAACTAGTAAAAATAACCGTGAAAACCGTGTGTTAAATAACTTTATTTGGCATCATTAAAAATTTTCCCAATTCAGAAACAAAAATTTTTTAAGGTATATTAGAAACTTCTTTAATTGGTACTAAATAAACTTTATTTATGATGACAATTAGCAAACATAATCAAAAAAGCAAAATAAAAACAAAAGTAACAAATGAATAACAGATTCCATAAGCAACATGAATTTAAAAATATGTTTGTAAACTATATATTTTGGTACATTATCTTCTTTTAAATGTGTACGAACGAAAAGAAGGGAGAATGTACAACAAAAATTTTTACAAACGAAGATGCTAATATTAGTTCAAATATAGTTTTAAAGTTCAATATAATTTGTGGTACTTTTGGGTGAGAAAACAAAATTGATCTTCATGTTTTAAATGATAAATTAATTTACACAAGAATGGTAATATTATTATGTATGCTAATAAATAAATTTTTNAATAAAAAAAAAAAAAAAAAAAAAAAAAAAAAAAGTAATAAAATAATTGTAAATTTTCATTGAAATAAAACTATAACTAGTAAAAATAACCGTGAAAACCGTGTGTTAAATAACTTTATTTGGCATCATTAAAAATTTTCCCAATTCAGAAACAAAAATTTTTTAAGGTATATTAGAAACTTCTTTAATTGGTACTAAATAAACTTTATTTATGATGACAATTAGCAAACATAATCAAAAAAGCAAAATAAAAACAAAAGTAACAAATGAATAACAGATTCCATAAGCAACATGAATTTAAAAATATGTTTGTAAACTATATATTTTGGTACATTATCTTCTTTTAAATGTGTACGAACGAAAAGAAGGGAGAATGTACAACAAAAATTTTTACAAACGAAGATGCTAATATTAGTTCAAATATAGTTTTAAAGTTCAATATAATTTGTGGTACTTTTGGGTGAGAAAACAAAATTGATCTTCATGTTTTAAATGATAAATTAATTTACACAAGAATGGTAATATTATTATGTATGCTAATAAATAAATTTTTTTTTTCAATAAGCTGATTATTTCTTTTAACAGTAACCTGCTTTTAATATTCTTCTGAAATTCTTTTATATTATTATTCTTCGATATTTCTCTAATATTTTTCTTCTAGAATTACTGTAACATTTAATATATTCTAATAAATTATATTCTTCGAATAAAATAAATTATATTTCTAAAAGTTCTTTGTATTACTATTTTATTATATCTTTTATTATTAATATTATTATTACTACTATGTAACAATTAGTACCTGAACAAAAACAAGTTGAAAATTAGAAGAGAACACCAAATGAGCAGCAGACCATAAAGCAACACTAAATGTATGTTATACGTTATATGCTATTACTTATTATATTTTTTTTTTTGATGCGCGAATCGCAGAATTCAAGTCTAAGCCACATAGAAGCACATCGCGTCTTCTGAAATGGTGAACAATTACCTAATTAAGTTGATTATAAACTGCAATTCAAAAATCTCTTTATTTACTCCGGATTGTAATATTTACTCGGCATGGCAAAATAAAGATTTACAATGTAAACAATTCAAGAATTAATGTAGGTCTATTGGTACCGAAGATAATAAAGTCTTTAATATTAAACCAATAATTCTTAAATTCGGTGTGAGCTTTCCTATTATCATTTTAAAGTTATTTCAACTTCAATTAGGAATTTATAAGTTCCCGCGCCAATCTTTAAACGAACTTGGATATTGATACAAAACCAATGCATGAACTCACATACTTGTGACCTGTAAATAATATAAATTAGTATCGTTAAATTTTTTTTTTTATTATAATATATTATAGTAAATTCGAATTTTTTTTTTTATTATGCATCTCTGTTTACACACGGTAAACAAATAATAGTGTCACAATTAACGCGTGGTGTTTATGTTTAGTTATCGATCTGAATGGGGGTATTTTTTTTTTAAAAAAAACAAAAGATTATATTTGTTTGTTCGTGAAAGAAATCCAATTTTGTTCTCATTGGCTTCAATAACGATATCTATAGTTATTTTATTGAAAACCATTTAAGAAAGTTCAGAAACGAAGTAGATCCTTTATAAGTAAAAAAAAGATTAGTCTAAATGAATGGATGTTGTTTGATGCACACATTTACATACTTTTGTAGATGTACCAGATCGATCAGCGGCCGTTATTATGTCACAGTACGGTATCAAATATTAATCTTATCAGCTATCAGTAGAGTAAATCACAAAAAATTATCTAAATTACTTATTTTTATTACATTTAAACTCATAAAAGAAACATAAAGGAAACATAAAGGAAACATAAAGGAGACTTAAAGGAGACGTAAAGAAGACATAAAGGAAACGTAAAGGACTGTTAGTTTACATTCTACCAAACGAAATTATCTTCTGAAGATCTTTAAATTCACATGGTTACAATAATTATTGTTTGAAATTTTGAACTAATAATGACGAGGTAAATAAAGATTAACATAAATGCTTATCAAAATATTTACTTACAATAGAGTCTTTATTTGTTTATATAATTTACACCAAGGTTATAATATATACAAATATTCCCAAATATTCCCAAATATTCTTCTATTGGTTAATTGAGAAATTACGTCGCCTTATTTTCCTGGTTTCGTGTGACGGTGAAAGTCAGTAATTTGTAAATTCTTTACAAAATTATTAAATTGTTATAAAATCTCGTGTTATTATAAATAATTGAGCACGCGAAAATAATAAAATAATTAGAAAAATATTCTCTAATTTTTTAAATAATTCTCAGAATCGATTCATTGTAATTATTAAAATTCTTACGAAAACGCGTCAGATTTTTTCTTTATTAAGACAGTTATTATATTTGAAATGACAATATACCTGATTCACTTAACATATATAACTTGCTTTAATCTTGCTTTAGATGGTAAATGCTTCTTGATTTGTTCTCGGGTTTTACAGCCTCTCTCCAATTAGAGATCACCTTGTAATATAATGCGAATCATTGTTTCTTATTCTCAATAACCAGATTTTACTCATTTGGATAAGTGGCTTTATTTTAATTATTCTGCAGAATTCATAACAATAAAGATAAAGAAAAAAATTATTTAAAGTAAATAAAATTGAGATGCATTTCTTAAAGGATTAGTTAAATATTTTTTTTAGATTCAATTCATACTTATTAATATTAACATTTTAAAATTTTCTCACAAATATAATTTTTATACACCGTAGACCAATTATATTATATCTATAATATGCAACTTCATACCATTATTCAATATGTCCTTTCTTGTCTAGATTTTCCTTTCTTTTTAGGAAGAATTTCTTGTTTATTACATAACTACATCATAAATATATATAAAAATTATCCTTTGCATTATTTTTTTTCCTATTGTTTAGTATAATACAAACTTTGTATTCAAAATATTATTTAAAATATTTATTATTATAAAAAATCAAATAATGCATCAATAGTGAGTAATTTCGCTTTAAAAAAAAAAAAAGAAGAAAATCAATATCAAATCATGAATGGAAAGTCAGTGAACGAAAAAGTCCGGGACCCATAAAAGAATAAGAAAGGGTTAATATTGCGCGTGCCTATTAATATGTACAGATATTGTGTTTATTTTCACCTTCTTTACCAAATTTATATTATAGGAGGTTATTTAAAACGTTTTTATTAATATATTTTTTGGGGGGTTTCATGTCGCGTAAATAAAAAAAAGCGATCAAAGATAAGGAGTAATGCGAAAAAAAAATGATTGGTTAAGTGAACATAATTTAGCGAATTTCATATCTTATATCACAAATTTTATAAATTACAATTATTATTATTATATAAAAGTAAAGTCATTTATTTTTACTTTCTATCTTTATAGAAAAGAAATATCTTACTTGAACTGTATAACGGCCTTTATTACTGCAGGTTTTATTATTTAAAATGCATTGCATGTTTTGTAATTATTTATATACAATAAAACAATAACTTTCAATCGAATTTCGGTAATTGGCGCGTTCATCTTATTCTTTGATGATTTTTTTATTATATAATTATTAACATTATTTTGAAGATGATTTGCCTTTTGTTATTTTTACTTAAAGTGTTTATATGTTTATGCCATTACGATATACATTATAATACATTGTTATTTAATGATTTTTATGGACAACAATGTGATAATAAAAAAAAAAATATTTGCCAAAGTCTAGTCAACACGTTCTCTTTTTGTTTGTCGATTCTTAAACTTTATTAAAAGTTATCCCCAATTTTTAGAGTTTCGCCTACATGAATGTTATAGCATACATATATGATACGCCAATGTCTGAAAGTAGAAAGCGAAACTCGGTTTTTTTTTTTTTAATAATACTATTAGTAGAATTTAGTAAAAATATTTAGCCTGAGAATCAAAAAAAGGCGTTCTATTTTACTTTGTTTTTTTTTTTTTTTAATAAAGTTATAACAAATATGTATGGTCACTCGTTTTGCTTTGTAATTTTACCAATTCAGTTATTGCCGAGGCAAATTAGTTGATCANTTTTTATTATATAATTATTAACATTATTTTGAAGATGATTTGCCTTTTGTTATTTTTACTTAAAGTGTTTATATGTTTATGCCATTACGATATACATTATAATACATTGTTATTTAATGATTTTTATGGACAACAATGTGATAATAAAAAAAAAAATATTTGCCAAAGTCTAGTCAACACGTTCTCTTTTTGTTTGTCGATTCTTAAACTTTATTAAAAGTTATCCCCAATTTTTAGAGTTTCGCCTACATGAATGTTATAGCATACATATATGATACGCCAATGTCTGAAAGTAGAAAGCGAAACTCGGTTTTTTTTTTTTTAATAATACTATTAGTAGAATTTAGTAAAAATATTTAGCCTGAGAATCAAAAAAAGGCGTTCTATTTTACTTTGTTTTTTTTTTTTTTTAATAAAGTTATAACAAATATGTATGGTCACTCGTTTTGCTTTGTAATTTTACCAATTCAGTTATTGCCGAGGCAAATTAGTTGATCAAATTTGTGGAATATAATTAATTATTAAAACTAATAAAACTTAAAATGCCAATTACAAATATTATTTTATTTTATTTTAACTTTTTTGTTAGTGACTTATTTTAAATGATAAAGTTTATGATTATAATTATCTTTTTTTATAAAGTTTACGCCATCAATCTTCGCAATATACACAAAAGAATGAAAAGAGAATGGAAATCATTTTTTTCTATTTTTATAAATCATCATCATTGAAAGTTACAAAAGAAGATTCTCCTGATAGGCAAAACAACAGGTTGTGTGTGGCAAAATTGTGAGGAAGACTTGCACAAAATTATAATGCGTGTTATGTATAATATATATGCGTCTATATAGTGAATGTATGTGTTGGCGTATATCGATACGCGTAATTTATGTTTTGCTAGCGCCTTACGTCTTTGTTTGTTTAAAAATAACATACACAACCCTACACTAATTTTCGTTCTTACCTCTTCTTAACTAAATTCTTGGAAAATCATCTAGTACTTTTTTCTTTTTTATATCTTTTGCTCGGAACTAAAGTCCGGCGTTGATCTTTGAAACATTACCAATAAATCTTTGTCATTGGTTACATTTTTGATCCGGGGTATTTGTTAGAGTTTTTTCCCATTTATAATCCCAGGTTCAAAGTAATAAAGGATAATAAATAATATGTTGAAACAGGTTTATTACTTTCTAAATTCTAATTTACTGAATATGTAAGTTGCATAAACTGTTGTGTCGTTTTTCTCACAAAAAGCGTAATAAAAAATAATCCAAAGAAATTATAAGTAAAATTTGGTTAAAGTGGTTAAAGTAATGCAACGCCAAAAAAAAAAACAATTATAACTCCATAAAGAATTTAGGGTCAAATAAACAAGAAAGTGGTCAAGCGCCCAACAACATTTGGACTTTACGGTGCAGTAAAAGTAGAATATAGAAAGGATATATTGATACTGAAATTACTTGAAATAATAAAGTTTTCAAAAAAATTTGATTGTCACATTATTTTCCCCAAGGATTTTGGCATTCTTTTTAGTAGATGTTTCGTTTTCGACATATTTGGTTCGTGCGGCAACATTTTTTGTTTAAACGCCGAAATCAAAAATCTTTGACCATTTTACAATAAAAGGCATAATGCATTCCGCCCTGCATGCATTTACAATGGACGTCAAATTTATATATTTTATAATAAGCATTGTCGATGGGTGAGAAAGATCGGCATGAAACGAGAACACGAGTCAGAATTAAGGTAATTATTAATGATGGAGAAAAACCATAATTTAATGTGAACATCGTAAAGAGTAATTATTAATGAATGGGTTGGTCAAGAAATTTGTTAGATCATTTATTGTGTATAACAATTTTTATGAAACATAACAAACCGATAACATTATTCGTTTCCTTATTTAATATTTAATATTTAACAACATTTCATTTCATTTCGAAATAACAATCGATCAAAGAAAGTTACAAGAACTTACGCCAAATTACATAAATTACAATTTGTTGAACAAACCTACGTGCAGGGCGTATTCAAACTAAACTAGAATTGTCTAAAGAATTTTTGCTATAATATCATTACAATATTATAATACTTCAAAAAAAAAAAATCGTTAAAAAATGAATAAAAATGTCAAATTTCCAAGGACAAACAAATAAACAACAAATACCAATTTGTAACCATGTGAGTTACATGAACTAACTTAATTGGAGGATCACGCGGTTCAATATTATTTGACCTCTCTGCACAACATGGTACACATTGCGCAGCGTATTCGAATATATGCACTGACAATCATCAAAGTCGATTCTGTAAAGATAGGAATGCGTATATGTTTACCGGAATCCCCCGCAATCATTTAAAATTTCTTTCTCGGAAAAGACACCGAAGTTAAACAAGATCTAATTATGGATTATTTTTTTTTAACGCAGCACACCAGTAACACTTTGACGATAGCGCACCAATTTTCTTTCATTTTAATTTGACGATTAAATTTTTTAAAATTAGACCATTTTTTATTGTTGAATTCATATAATAAAAAAAAATGAATAATAAATTAGACAAACTCTAAAAAACAAACTAACTTGAAAGCAAGGCAAAAAAAAAATTAGAGAAGAGAACTTTTTATTATGCATCCATTTTCTATTCAACTCACCAATGTATGGCTGATTATTTATAAAACAAATAGGTAATTTTGAATGAATGTATAATGTTTATCCACTTTGCTAATCTAAATTTGATATGTTTTAATTTATATGTGACTATCCAACTATTCAAAGCAGATGGTGAATGGTGTGGTGATTATCAAGTGATTCAAGTGATGAACAAATTGTAAAGCACAAGTTGTATAAGGATAAATCAATTAAAAATTAGCCATGTTTTGTCAAAAACCTGCCTGTTTTACACTTTTCAATGGCTATTGATAAAAAAAAAACAAAAATAAGGTACATATTTGATTTATATTAATCTTCTTTTTTTTTATGAAATTCAATTTGATAATTATATTAAAAACACAAGGTAGTCTTGCTTTTTTATAAGCCAACTTTAACAAGCATAGCATAATGTATCAACAATAGATAATAAATATTTTTTTATCTTTATTTAAATTTTTTTTATTTATTTTACAATCTAAATGTTTTTTTTTTTTTTTTTGTAAAAAATTGAATAAGCATAAAAATAATATTATTAACATTATGTCATCATAATGTGAGTATGAAATATATGTGAGAATGTTTATTAAAAAAAATATGTGTCAAAATGAATAAAATGAAGATGAAATTGGTAATTTATCTATTTTTAACATGCTCTCAAAAGCTGAGAGAGAGAAAAAAAGTATTAGACGGTCCATTTACACGTTTATGTAAATGTATGCCTGTTTTGAGTAGCATAATAATTAACATGATATACTGAAATTAGGAATTCATGCTCTTTATTATTCACACCATTCGCATATTTCAATGTTTATTTTCTATGCAACTAACTTTAAGCTCAAATAATACTTTCCCAAATCAAATAATTGTATTTTGCCCTATTGGCCGTTTACTTTCTCGCATTTTTCGCACTTCGCATTTTACGCCGCCGTTCTTTTTCAAAGAAATTTTTCTTCATTGATATATCATACATCGTATTCATTGTATTTAAGGAATGTATAATAAATACATTTTATCATCATCCTTGATTTTATGCAATCTTCGAACTTAAATGTTTAAATCTTCAAACCAAAACAGCATTTCATTCTTATTTGATCCGTACTAATGTAGAGAATTTAAATGTTTCACTAGTCTAAAAATAATAAAAAATTGTCTCGGGCTTTTCTTGAATAACTTTAAAAATAAAGATAATTAAAAAATTATTGGATATTGTTTATTATTCTTTTTTTGAAAAAAAATTCTCACATAATATCTTTTCGTACAATGAAACAAATTCTTCCTCGTACAACAATTGTATTGTTAAAACTTGATGCATCTTTGTGTATATTTTTAACTCGTTTTCTAGCAGGAATTTGGTGTAAGAACGCATACATCACACGACATTTTTTTTTCAAAAAAACCAGTTTTTTTGTGTTTAATCTAATTGGGTAATTGGCGTAGACATCATCACAAAATGAAGAGATTAAAAATTAAAGAAAATAAGAAAATTCAGGTTTACGTTTTATCTTCGTTCACTTCCGATTCTTCCATATTCATTCAGCATTCTTTTACGCCGTTTCTTTTTTGTAAGTGTATTATGCGCTCATTCTGATTGTTTTTATTTGACATGTATGTGTGCCTTTGTATGCTCGCTTCGAGATCCCCAAAGAATTTTGTAAATTGATCTTTATTTTCCCCAACCTAAGGGGGATATTAATGTGATTAAAATAAATTACATCATATTTTTTTTAAAAAAAATCAAGAAAAATAAATTAAATAAATTTAAATAAACTAATAAGTTTTTTTTTTTTTTTTTTNTTTATTATTCTTTTTTTGAAAAACAATTCTCACATAATATCTCTTCGTACAATGAAACAAATTCTTCCTCGTACAACAATTGTATTGTTAAAACTTGATGCATCTTTGTGTATATTTTTAACTCGTTTTCTAGCAGGAATTTGGTGTAAGAACGCATACATCACACGACATTTTTTTTTCAAAAAAACCAGTTTTTTTGTGTTTAATCTAATTGGGTAATTGGCGTAGACATCATCACAAAATGAAGAGATTAAAAATTAAAGAAAATAAGAAAATTCAGGTTTACGTTTTATCTTCGTTCACTTCCGATTCTTCCATATTCATTCAGCATTCTTTTACGCCGTTTCTTTTTTGTAAGTGTATTATGCGCTCATTCTGATTGTTTTTATTTGACATGTATGTGTGCCTTTGTATGCTCGCTTCGAGATCCCCAAAGAATTTTGTAAATTGATCTTTATTTTCCCCAACCTAAGGGGGATATTAATGTGATTAAAATAAATTACATCATATTTTTTTTAAAAAAAATCAAGAAAAATAAATTAAATAAATTTAAATAAACTAATAAGTTTTTTTTTTTTTTTTTGAAATAGATATTATTTCATTTTTGGGGTACATATTTTAAAGCATGAACCCTACTTGTACTTTATCCCATTCATATACTTCTCATACATCTCTCATACATATACATCTCATACATAACATATACATCTCATACATCTCATACATCTCATACATCTCATACATCTCATATAGTTCATGGTGATAGATAAATACTTTTAAACGCCTTTGGGGTTTGAAAAATTTTTTTTTTCATTTCGCTCCAAATTACATTATAATTTAAATTATTATTATACATATACATATATTATCAGTTATATAAATTATCAGTTACATAGAAAAGTCGATTGTGATTTGTGATACATTTGATAAGAACCCAAAAAATCAATAGGTTAAAGCTCTAAGATATTAAATATTATTTGTGTGCTTGTGTATTTGTAGATAAATGTCAAAGTCCGAGAAAAAGATATGCAACATGTAAATTTTAGGTGACAGTTAGAAAACGATTCTTGTTCGTATTTATTTTTTATACTAAATTCAGTAATGTGGATATTATCAAATTTACCATCTCGTCTTACCTCTAGATAACAGCTTGATTTGGATTTACAATCATACATGATTTATACTAAAACTGGAATACACGCACGAATACACTCGTTAATGAATAACGAATAAATTTAATTACGAATACATTTATTACGAATACATACATTTGAATACACGAATTTGAATACACGAATCACATCATTTTTATGATTAATCTCATACAACCAAATCTTCTAAATTGATTTTCCGTGAAAATATTATTAATGATACAACTTTTAGTTATAACGCCAAACAAAAGTTACACGTCATCCCTCCTGACTTTACAATGATCAGGGTGTTACACTCATGACTTTATGAGTTCAATAATTGCATTAACCTTAAATTTTCTTAAATCACGAACCTAGATTAAAAAATTAATGGAAACCAGAGAAATACCTGTCCTCTCCTCATACACGAGATTTATATTAAATAAATGAAATACATTTAAAACTTTAACAAGAATTTTATAAACTTTTTACAAGATTTTTTCCAGTGTTTTAATAATTTTATTTTGAAGCAAACATATTATTTATATTATTTACATTTGGAAAAGATCCACTTTGTATATTTAATAATAATAAATTATAATAAATTTAATAAATTAATGATAAATAATGATAATAATAATTAGAATCTAATTAATCTAATTCCTTTTTGGGTAAATTTTTTAAATTAGGTGACATTGATAAAATTTTGTTAAACGCGTGGTGTGATATTATCGCGTGAGAATTTTTTTGAATTTTTGAAACTCGAGTTTCAAAGTTGTATTATACTTGAAATCTTTTTTTCGTACGATAAGAAAATCATGAAATCATTTTCATTAAAGAAAAAAAGAAAACATTTTTAGAAATTTTCATTGTACAGATAAGATTATTAAAGATATTAATATAATAAATAATTATTAAAAACAAAGTAACCAATATCAAATATAATAAATCGTAAATAGAAATACTATAAACTAATAAAGAATTCCGCGTGCCTTTGGTAAATAGGAATATTCTTCTTTTTCTTCTTTTCTACAAATATGGCGTGGATCTTCAAAGTCGCGTTCTTTAACTCGGCCATATTATTATAATATTATTATTAACATTATTTAATCTTATCATATTATTTAATCTTATCATGTATTATTATCATATTTAATATTATATTATTATTATTGTTAATATTATATTATTATTATTCCAAACATTATTTTTGGAAATGAGCATTCTTTTTTTTTTTATTCAATAGGATTTGGCAATCTATTTATTCCACTATAGGAGATAAAATTGTCAAGGTCCGAGTTTTACAATCTATCTGCTGATTTGATAAATGAATTGATAACTGATAAAAATAACATAATAAATTCGAATATGTAATTATATATACACTTTAAAAATCGATTGAAAATTTTTATAGTTAATATTTATATTTTATTTATAGTAAATTTTTTAAAGTAAATTTTATAGTAAAGATAATAATATTTTTGTGATAATATCAAATGAAACGTTTTTCCGATTATACATTTTAAACGAAAACGCGGTGACCAATTTATCAATATCACGTATAATATAGTAACATATTAAAGTAACATACTAAAGTAACATATTAAAATAACATATTAAAGTAACATATTAAAGTAACATATTATAGTAACATATTATAATAACCTAAAGGTCAAATATAATTATGTTTGTACTCGTTGACAGAGTTTTATCATTCTAATTTACTTTTTATGTATTGTTAAAAAAAAAAAAAGGATAAAAAAGATTGTCAGATTAGATAATTTGTTAAAAAAGGTTTTTTGGTTCTTAGATTTTTTACTGACAATAGGTTTAATGATGTTTTAGGTAATATATAAGATTAGGTAGATAGATTAGGTAGATAGATAGGTAAATATAGATAGAGATATGTATACATCTGATATATATATTTTAAATTTATATTTCCTAGAAAATAAATTTTGGAAATATTTTANTCGATTGAAAATTTTTATAGTTAATATTTATATTTTATTTATAGTAAATTTTTTAAAGTAAATTTTATAGTAAAGATAATAATATTTTTGTGATAATATCAAATGAAACGTTTTTCCGATTATACATTTTAAACGAAAACGCGGTGACCAATTTATCAATATCACGTATAATATAGTAACATATTAAAGTAACATACTAAAGTAACATATTAAAATAACATATTAAAGTAACATATTAAAGTAACATATTATAGTAACATATTATAATAACCTAAAGGTCAAATATAATTATGTTTGTACTCGTTGACAGAGTTTTATCATTCTAATTTACTTTTTATGTATTGTTAAAAAAAAAAAAAGGATAAAAAAGATTGTCAGATTAGATAATTTGTTAAAAAAGGTTTTTTGGTTCTTAGATTTTTTACTGACAATAGGTTTAATGATGTTTTAGGTAATATATAAGATTAGGTAGATAGATTAGGTAGATAGATAGGTAAATATAGATAGAGATATGTATACATCTGATATATATATTTTAAATTTATATTTCCTAGAAAATAAATTTTGGAAATATTTTATTCCATATTTTGTATTAATATGATTAAATATTACCAGTTTAATTTTAATAGATTATCAATAATAAGAGCGATAAGAGGCTACGTTGGCAAAGTTAAAGAGAGGCGGATCAAAACAAAAAAATAAAGAATTCAAAAGGATAATAAATATCAAACTTCTTTTCCTTATTATTCTTTTTTTTGTGAAAAAAGTCGATTTAATCAAGTTCTTTATCGAAACCACTGGTTTTATATCTGGTTTATATTGTTGTTGGTCAGAATTCGTAAAATATTTTTATTTTTCTTATCTAAAACCGAATTAAATTTCAATTATTAATTAATTTATTCAAATTCGTTTATCTTTGATTATGATAAAAAGAGAAGAAATGATGGCGAAAGTTCTGATTTGGAACTTATAAACAAAATAAAAGATAAATTATATCCATGCCACTGAAAAATTCTACGCAAAAAGTTTCCCGAAGAAGTTGTTATTATTATGAACCTTTTTCTTTGTTTAATAAATAATTATAAATAATTTATAAATAATTTATAAATAATTTACAAATAATTTACAAATAAAATATTTCGCTACGGTTTAACAAATATTTGGTGTTTTCTTTTTAAAAAAATGACGTGTAAAACTTTCCATGTTTCCAGATTTGGTAGAACCTGAAGGTTCTCGAATTATGGCTAGTCATCTTAATTTGGAAATTAAAATAATAACATCTGGCTGGGTACAATGCTCGAAGTATTCTGCCAATAATTATTTCTCTTTTCTAAATATGACACCAAGCCGTGGCTTGTATTTTAGGATAAAGAGATATTTAGTTGAATTAAAGAATTAACTATATTAGACACTAAGCCATTACACATTATATACATTATATATATTATTGGATAGATTACATTATTATAGATCATTATAGATTATTTTGGATTATCCATCATATTATATTTTCATATTTACATATTTACATATTATCCATGTAAGATTAATTAACGAATTGTGAAAAGGGGCAAAAAAAAATGGCTTGGCCAATAAAGAATCGCCATATTATGATTGGGTCTTGTAGCTGGCTTAGTTTTGTATATCGAAGAATCACTTTAGAACTTTAGAAAGGCTTATCACGTCGTGATATGGCGCTAGCACTTTTTTTCACTTTTTTTTTTTTTAATCTGTTATTATTTGTTTTCTCCGCTTTTGTTTATATTTTATTTATTATTTGGTTAGGAACAATTGAAATAATTGGCTTGGTTCCGATTACTAATTTTCAAGGTTTGTAAGATTAAATATGGCTTAGGTAGGAACTTTACCGCTGTGGCGAATTACATAAGTTCGTTACTTTACTTTAATTCTCTTGTTTATTCTCTGGGTGATAAAATGGTTTTAGTTAATATTAGTTAAGCAGTATATATTAAATTGTGATATAATTAACAAAAATCACAGCTTTTAATTTCTAGAATATATTGAATATATTGAATATATTAAATTTCTTTTATTTATTGTGATCGCGATCGAAAAAATCACGCGTATTACTTTTGATTGTGACTGGTTTTTTTAAAAAAGCATTAACTGTTAATAATAAATCTAAATGTGCAAAATGAGAAATAAATTCTACAGATCATTTATTTACTTAACACAAAATTTCTAGATATTTTATTAATTAGTTTTTTTTGGTTATTTTAGTTGAATTAATATAGCTATAAATTAGTATAAAATTTTTGTTGTATGAAAGTGATTATATAGTATAGTATCACAAAAAATTATTAGAATAAATTGTGATAACCAAGATGAATATACATTTTAGTCAACAAATGAATATTGAATAAATAACATAATAATTTTATTTAATACAAGATCAAAAACTAATTATTAATTATTAGAACTCTTTAACATAAGAAGCGTCCATTTTAAAAGGAATTCAAAATTCCGATCTGGCCAAAAAATTAAAGTGTAATGCCAGTCAAGATCACATGTATAGCAATTTGAGCGGTTGACGAATATATTTTATTGTCGAAATTAAAAAATTGATTTTAATAACATATTTAAAGAGAAATGTTGATATATTTTAATAAGAATTTCATCATTTTAAATCATGTTAACGAGACATGCATCATCATTAAACAACATTAGATACAATATATCAGCTAAATTTAGAAATAATTTTAAAACAAGTCAATAAATTGTTCAAAAAATATTTTATTTTGAATAGAAATTCGCCAAATTTATATTTTGATTTCTTTCTTTTCCTTTCTTGGTACTAATTCCTTAAATTCTCCAAAATGCATATTGTTAATAGAGATAATGAAAAAAAAATGAAGATATACTAGTGAAAAAAATTGTCCTCGGTAAAAAGAGAACTGGAGGAGAATATGCCTTGTTCTGATGACCGAACATACAGATTTCAAAAGTTTAAGAATTTATTTAATAATAAACTTATTATTGAATATTAATGAGGATATCAGTGAGAAAGTGTTAAGAAAATTATATAAATTTCATGATGCCAACGAGAATACATATGTTGAACATTTTTGTGATAAATAAAAAATAACTATGCTCCTATGATGTGTATATATTAAATATATTTTTTAACTTTACATCTCAGTAACAAACCCTAAATTTATATCTTTCTTCGAAAATCTAAATTAGTAAAGCCATTTCGTGGCTGGCTTAGTATGTATGAATATTTATTTTATTTTAGTTTATTTATTAATTATTTATTATTTATTTATTTTTTATTTATTTTTTTATTTGGTATAATTGAAGATTTTTTTGATGCTTTTAATGATTTTATTGGCATGATTGAAAATTTTTCCAATTAAATTCATAATTTTGTTTATAATTTTTTTGCCTAAATCAGAAATTTTTTTCTTTGGTCGCAAAAGTTTTGACGATTCTGGCGACAAAAAATCAAATTTTTGTCGTATAAAAATTTATGTGACACAATAAAAAAATTTAAACTATACTATTGGCTAATGCTATTGTAATCGACGCGCTTATTTAGATAAAGGCAACTAACATTTCCTTCACTCCTCTTTCTCTTTTGATACCTTCTGCCTTTGGGTTTTTCTTCCTTTGGTTTCTCTTTTATAATTTCCTTTGTTATAATTTCCTTCCAATAAACTAATATAAAATAATTAATTAGCCTTTAAAGCTTTTATTTTATAGAAGAGAATGAGTAGTTATTTGATATTTTATATATACAGGATATTCAAAGATATTTCTGTATATTTTATGCAAATATGATGACAACTAAGAAAAATATATAAGGAAACAAATATTGTTTTGTACGAAAAGAAGACAAAACATGACATAAAAAAATAAAATAGATTTGAATTATTATTCCGTTCCTTTTTTTTTATAAATACTTAATTATACATTGTTTTCCTTGCGTACATTTTACATTAAAGTAATATTAAATATAAAATTTATAGAATCTCACAAATAGAAAGAGATGAGAAGTCACGAAAGTCACAATATTCAAACCATGAAATTATTTTTAATGTTTAATAATCCATTATATTCATTTTTTAGAATTCATATTGATTCTTAATTGATAATTACAGAATTAAGAGATATCTAAAATATTTGAAATACCGGATTTTTTTTTTCTCACAATATAATTCGTCTTGTTTTTGATCCTGTTTATTATATCATTCTCGATCATTTGTCTGTTATCTGATAATTAATAATATTTTATTTCACGATTGTAAAGTTTTATTTTAAAAACTTGATAAAATTATTAGAATCATAACAGTTCAATTCATAAAGTATAATTTATGTTTAAATTAAATGTAAAAGTTGTCTTTCCGTATTTCTATTTAAAGTAATTTTTTAAAAAAATATGGTTATTGCTAATTAATATATGGCTTTGACATCACAATCAATAATTTCTTAATTTTATAATTTAACCATCTTGTTTTCTCAACTTATAATCTTGTTTCTCTGTTTGTACAATTAATATTACATGATATTAATTTTATATTAATCAAAACACGTATTCCTCATCAATAAAAATAATTCGTGTACAAGTGATAATCTCGAATTTATTCCTTAAAGTAACACAATTTCCCTGTAATAGTTCAAAATGCTAGTAAATGCAAGAATCTACCTAAAATTGTTTAGTAAATGCTAGTGGCTAATTTTCATTATCAAATCTTATTTCAATTAGGAATTGTCTGATTTTACAAGGCATTTAACAGTTCACATCCATCCTTAAAATCATTCATTAAACGGTCCATTTTTATAAGTTTTTTTTTAAAAAAATCATCAATGCCCTACCCTGAATATAAAGATGTACCCTACCCTGAAGAATGAATATTCTTTTATCACATGAAAAATTTCACATTATCCCAAAAAAGTGTTAATATATTTTTTTGTCGTAATAGAAATAGAAATAATAATGATAAATGAAGAAATAATTAAAAGATAATTTTTAAGATTTTTTCATGGAACTTTTTTTTTTTTTTTTNAAGTGATAATCTCGAATTTATTCCTTAAAGTAACACAATTTCCCTGTAATAGTTCAAAATGCTAGTAAATGCAAGAATCTACCTAAAATTGTTTAGTAAATGCTAGTGGCTAATTTTCATTATCAAATCTTATTTCAATTAGGAATTGTCTGATTTTACAAGGCATTTAACAGTTCACATCCATCCTTAAAATCATTCATTAAACGGTCCATTTTTATAAGTTTTTTTTTAAAAAAATCATCAATGCCCTACCCTGAATATAAAGATGTACCCTACCCTGAAGAATGAATATTCTTTTATCACATGAAAAATTTCACATTATCCCAAAAAAGTGTTAATATATTTTTTTGTCGTAATAGAAATAGAAATAATAATGATAAATGAAGAAATAATTAAAAGATAATTTTTAAGATTTTTTCATGGAACTTTTTTTTTTTTTTTCACTTTGCTTTGGCCAGGGATTGAATTGAGGGATAAAAACAAGTTTAGATTGATTTGAGGGATAAAAAAACAAGTTTGAACAAGCGTGTATCGTATTAAGGCTGCAAAAAAAAAAAAAAATTGACCTAATAGAAACTTCAACTTTCTAAATCGCCAGACCTGACTTGATGTCTAATAATTTGCGGAAATTTATCTTGATTATTTATAAAAAAAATAATCAATATTTTGAATATAGAACAGAGAGTTAAAATTTTTCATTCATAAAGATCACTTTAGAAAACAATAAAACATACTTTCTCTATTCTCTATTGGACAAAGAAATTGGGTTAGATTGTAAAAACAAAATAGAAAACGAAAAAAGGTCAGATAACCACGTGTTAATAAATAAGACCAATTTGGAACAAGTTTTCCTGCGGGTATTCGACTTCGAATTTATGATATAATAATACAATTATTGTAAACTATTTTAGTATACAATCAAAAAAAGACTAGCATTACATAAGTGATGAAATGTCTTTTAAATAATCTTTGAAACTTCTTAAATTATTCAACTGATCCACCGAGAAAATTCCGAGTGCTAATTTTATACAAAGACTTTCGTATAACGACTACTTTAAAATGACATTCTATTCATTCTATTTTAAAAAGGTAAAATGATTAAAAATTAAAAACAAGAGTACTTGAATAAGGTTTAATTAGGTTTAAATTTGACATATATAAATAATTCATTTATTTTTTAAAAAAAAGTAATAATAAAATAAAATTTAATTGACAAGAAAAATTAGAAAAATTAGAAAGATTCGAAAATGCTTTGCAGAAGAATTAATTAAGAAATCGGTAAATGATTTCAAAAAAAAAAAGGAAAACAAGACACGTTAGATTCATCATGTGAAAGAAAAAAAGCTTAATTCTCGGGAGTATTAAATCGGAATCTAAATTACATTAGCTGCAATTAATACAGTTTTTTGTTTATGCTTACTGTATACGCGTTTTTTTCTTCGCTTTCAAAGGAAATATATCAACTTAATCGTCATTTAAATGATCTAATACTGTGGCTTCCGTAGAACGATCTTTCAGACATACAGATATGGAGATATTGCGTATGTGGAATTTTGTGGTGGAAATTTGTCTTTCGGAAGACATGTCCGTTGTCTAAAAAAAAAAAAACAAAAGGATTATTAATATTTATCTTCTATTTTTAGATTCGCAAACAGTATAAAAAAGTCGAATGTCTTCACCTATTCCACATCCTAGGATCACTGATAATTTACGTTCTTACGATCTGTGTTCTCCTCTTTCCTCTTAATAAATAATGTCGCCTAAAATTTCGCCCAAAAATCCGCCAAAAAGTCAAAAACCAAAAAAAAGCCCAAGACCTGGATCAAATATTAAAAAAAATCGAAAAGGCAACGCCTTTTTCGTGTTCCGTACATTATTAAATTCAGATAACACCAGAATGGAAGACCATTCCATTACAGCAAGTAGAGAATGGAAAAAATTGCGAAAAGATCAAAAAAGAATTTATTATGAAATCTACGAACTCGTAGCTAATAAATATACTATTGATAATAATGCAAACGGTCTTCCATTTTTTTCTTTACAATATAACCCAAATATCGTTAAAGAGGAAAATACTGAACTGAATTATTCTAGGGTTAAGGAAATATATGATATGCTGGTTGATAGAAAAGACTCGACAAGCTCGCCGGATACAAACACAAACCAAGTAGTAAATTATGCAATTAACTATGACCAACAGTTCATCTCGGACATATTATGTCTTGAATTCAATTCATATAATCCATATTTATATGATCTCAATTTAATCGATCAAAATTATTCTTCAGAATAATTTTTTGTTCATTCAACAAAATTTTTAATAATTTTTTCTTCGACGTCAGACGTAACTGCGGTTATTTTTTCGCCATCGTTTTTATTATTTAATTTATTATTATATTTTTTTTTCCTTTTTTTTTAATACCGAACTTCGCTATTGTAATTATAATTACAAATTTCGTCGTTTTCTTATTTTTGGCAGTGACTATAATAAGCATAAATTGTATCATGATATAAATTTTAAATTTTCGTTCCTGTGTATGTTATGTTAATTAAGAAATAAATTCCCATTTATAATTATGACTATTGTCTAATAGATATAATTGATGCCTAATGTAATATGTTTATTGTTGAATTTGCGATCATGCATAATGTGTAATACTTCTAGAACAATACAAGTTATTGTATTTATGGACACATTTTTAATTGGTTGTTATTTTACATACCACTGTTTTTAATTTTAATTGAGCTTTTATTATAAAACAGATAATAAATATTTTTATGAATGCATCTCGCCAATTATTAACATTCATTATATTGAGGTTCGACTCAATTTTTGAATGGAATTTTTTAAATAAAATAAAAATAAGATTATATATATATATATATATATATGTATGTGAAATTTTATATACAGTACAGTGAACAGTTATTATGTTAAATTTTTTAATAATAATTTTTTTAAAGTTTAAAGAGAATTCTTTAAATCTTCCCATTCTAGTTTTTTATAATTGAAAAATTCCTATATAATAAATCTATTGTAAATTAAACAAAGAATATTTTTCACTTTTATGAAACCTTGCCAAAAATGTTCTTATTCACAAATAAATTTTCTCCTTTAATTTTGTCTAGCCGCACGCCCATCAAAGTTCATTGTGTTCCTGATATTGACGATGATGATGACATTGGATTATGTCGAATACGAGTAATAAATACACTTGGGTATGATGTGATCTTCAACCTTCTGGCTATTAAATGTAAAATAATTAAATTATATTTCAAAACGTATGTGTTAGAATGTAAGTTAAAATGTATACGTTAAAATGTATACGTTAAAATGTGTGTATGTTAAATGTAAAATTAAAGCGAAATAAAAACCGATTGCCAAAGCATTATTATAAATAATAAATACCTTGTTGAACTGTGGGCTGCCTACGAACATACTGCAACACGTCTATATCTTCCATATCAAATTCATCTATCTCTCCAGGGATTTCATCTGGATCATAATAAACACTATCTTGATGAAGTTGTATCTCTTGTTGATGTACTTGTATACTCTGTAATTGTTGTTGTTGTTGTTGTATATCTTGTAATTGTATGTCTTGTTGTTGCTGGCGTATTTTCTGTAATTCTTGCTGTTGTATTTTCTGTAATTCTTGCTGTTGTATGTTCTGCAATTCTTGCTGTTGTATGTTCTGTAATTCTTGCTGTTGTATGTTCTGTAATTCTTGTTGTTGTATGTCCTGTAATTCATTCTGTTGTATGTCCTGTAATTGATGTTGTTGTATGTCTTGTAATTGATGTTGTTGTATGTCTTGTAATTGATGTTGTTGTATTTCTTGTAATTGATGTTGTTGTATTTCTTGCAATTGATGTTGTTGTATTTCTTGAAGTTGTTGTTGTGATTGTATATCTTGTAATTGTTGTTGTTGGATATTTTGTTGTTGCTGTTGTTGTTGAAACCGTAAATCTTGTAATTGTTGTTGATGTAATTGTTGTAATTCTTTTAATCGATTATTATATTCATTTATATAATTTTGTTCACTATATTCGCTATAATTATTAAATTTAATCGGTCTAGCTGTTCGTGATGAATTTACTGAGTTTTTACGAGAAGATTTAACATTATTTAAAGTGTTAACAGTATCAACCGAATATCGATTTTTCTGTTTTTCAGGAATTATTATTCCTCTGGTTTCTGGATATTCTCGGGTTTTTCCTTTTCGTAATTGATCGATTAATCTTGGTGTTGATCGTCGTTGAAGTTCTGCTACTAATGCTAGCGAATAACGTGAATAGCGTATTGGTTTTTTTTCGGATTCTGGTGTTGCCAGAATTTCTGAATAACGCGTAGAGGCAACTTCTGATATTTCTGCTTGCGAATGTGAACTAGTGTCATTATCTACATCTTGAGTCACAAACAAAATAATATCAATTATTAAATTTAAATTATTAAATTCAAATTATTAAATTAAATTATTATTAAACAACAAGCAATTTGTTTATAACTAATCTTTACCTTCACGCTCGAGTTCATTAAAAAATATTTTATCTGCTCGATAATGTTTACGTAATAATGCAGTATATATAGGACCGGAAATTGCCATTGAAGGGGTTCGAAGTTGTTCAAGATCAACTTGAGGCAAAGGAGTATAATTTGAATGTTCTAAAAATAATAATATTGTAAAAATACATACATTTTTTTTTTAATAAAAGAAATCTTAAAGAATGAAGTATTATATCTATACCATTTTGCCTTCCGATTCTTCCATTTTGGTTAAACGGAGGATATCCGTCTAAAATAATAAAAATAAATAATAAAAATAATGATAAATTAACGCAATTTAAATATCTCCTGTAAACTGTCAACATGAATAATGAACTCAATAATATAATAGAACGAAAATAAATTAAATTAAATTAAATTAAATACTTAACATACTTCTTGTAGCACTTGCAAATGCAGAATCATGACGAACACGACTAAAGAAATTTGTTGGTTCTGGAAGGTCAATAAAATTAAGTGGTCTACTAGTATAATATGCTTCAGGATGAATTTTCAAGACTGCTGGGTCAACAGCCAATCTATTAAGTCCATATCCTGGTTGTTTTCTTGAATCTGCTTCATTAAAAGTAGTGATAATATCCGAAGATCGTTTTTCTAAATTAAAATACCATCTAAATAACATTCCTGTAATTTCATTTATGTTAGGACGATTTGCCGGATCAGAATCCCAACATTTTTCCATTAAAGTTGAAAAAGATTTTGAAGTTCCTTCTAATAATGGAGGTCTAATTCCAGTACAAATTGAAATTGCCATATCATAATTATGAGCAAGATTACTAAAAGGTGGTATTCCCGATGCTACTTCCCACATAACAATAGCTAAACTATAAATATCAGCCGATGTCGTATATTCTTCCCCTCGTAAAATTTCAGGTGCAATATATGGTAAAACTCCATGTAAAACGTTATCAAGGGGATAAGGTGTTCGACTTAATCCAAGATCACTAATTTTAGTTTGTCCATTATTTTGTAATATATTACCACTATGAAAGTCTTTATGAATAAATCCAGATTGATGAAGATCTTGAAGTGACATAGAAATATTGAGTAATATACGTAACCTTTTTTCCCAATTTAAAGCTCGATGGTTTTGAACGAGAAAACTCCTTAAATTTCCCTGATTCGCATATTCAGTTACTATCATGTAATCTTGAGTATGTGGATCTTGAGTAAGTCCATAAATTTTTATGGTTGTTCGATCTTCGAAGTTACTACTTTGAAGATATGCACGTATCTTTAATTAATTAATTAATTATAAAAGAAGATTATTATTATTATTATTATTATATTAATTAAATATATAATTTCAAAATAAATTAATAATAATAATTAAAGATAATGATAATTAAAATAAAATAATCATAATAATAATTGAAATAAAAAAAAATAAAATTAATTAATTAAGAAAAATAAAAATAATAAAAAAGTTTACTTCGTGGAAAAATTCTCCGGTAATATTAATCGAATTATCAATGCTCTTCACGGTGACAGTTATTGAATTGCTTCTACTCCATGTTTTATTCTTTCTATTCCAATGCGTAACATGACCGTCTTTCCAAGTTGCCGAGAAAACAGTTCCATAACCACCTTTTGCTATATAGTCTACATCATCTATTGACTCATAAGGTATCCATTCAATAACATCTTGATGACTTTTAGCATTTAATTGTGATTCTTGAATAAAATTATCAACTGAATCGTTACCACTTGACCATTTATAAAAATCATTTTTAAATCTAGCAGCATTACATAAACGACACCATCCAATCTTTTTATATATATCAGTATTTGGTTTACGACAATCCCGGCACTTTCCGACCGGTGAGGGTTTTTTGGAAATCGATGAAATATTAGGATGAAGAGACACATCTAATACCGATAAAACATCATCTTTCTCTTCTAAAATCTTTGGTTTACAACATTTAATACCCATTTTTGGAATGTATGCACAATAAATAGTTTAAAATTTTATTAAATTTAATTTAATTTTTTTTTTTGTAAAAGAAAAATGTCTTAAAAAATTCTCAAAATTCTATTAAATTGAAAAAAAAGAAAAATACCAGTTTTATGAAAATTTATAAAAATGATGAGAATTTATATGAAAATTTCCATATGAAAATTTTTTTTTTTTCTTTGGCGTCCTGCAGATAACACAAAATTAGATTGCATATTAAATTTTTATCAGACCTAAAGTTTTTTTTTTTACAAGGAAATCCATAATTATTCCGAAGGAAAGCTAAAAGCAAAATGGAAAGGATCGGTTGCATAGTGTGACGAATTTATCTAAATGATTTTTCATTACAATAAAGGTATAAACAGACTAAATACAATAACCAAACATAAATCTGAAACGAACTGAAAATAGAAAATACCTTTAACCTCTCTTATAAATTAATCTGATTTATAACTTTTGCCTAAAAAAGCAAATTCCCATGATTTGTTTATGTTTGAAGATAACTATTTTTAAAACTAATTCTTTAATGTTTTTGATGTTTCTACCAAAACATTTTATAAATAAAAAAATATTATTACTTTAAATAATGAAATAACACCAGGTTTCATTATCTTATATTATTGATATTTTTTTATGCGAAAGGATTCTCATCCCGAGAAGACGCATGGTTATGCATGTAATTACATTATGATATTATTTATATTATTTGTAATTTCATTGGACTTTAAAAAAAAATCAATGAAAAAAGAACAATTGACAGCGCAAATTAATGAAAACAAAAAAAAAAGTTCAAAAGAAGAAAAAGAAAGTTAGCGTTTAATTTCAAATTATTATTAATATTATTAAACAAATTATTAAACAATATGAATATTAAATATTAAATATTAAATATTAAATGAATAAAATCTTATTAAACATTATGAATATTAAATTTATTACGAATACCATTGGAGTTATAATGATTGTCTATTTAATGGAATGGCGGTTTAGTATTATTGAAATAAACTTTTGACATGCAAATCATAATTAAATAAATTAATTTTATTTATTTCAATGCAAACTGAAAATCACATATATCGTTTTTTTTATATGTATTGTATATTATACACGTAAGATTAAGATTATCTTCCAAAAAAAAATTTATATTTCAGACGCGCATGAATATGTGAAAAAGATACAAAAGAATGAATTTAATCGTATTTCAGACGCGCATGAATATGTGAAAGAGAATTAAAAAGAATGAACGTAAAACTTAATCTTTCACGTAACATTTCAAAACATTATTATATTTGGTCAATTTCAAAGTAATTAGGAAATCCCTATCCTTCGAAAACATTTATAATGGGATTTATATATTATTTATTATTTATTATTTATGATATATACTTTAATTAGGCATATATATTAAAAAAAAAAAAAGGTATTAATAGAACTTTTATTTGTTTAGACAACCTAATTTTAAATATTGAAAATCTATTTTTATAAATTCAAAACGGCTGCCTTATTTTGGATAACTTTCTGAAAAATTGGGACATTTTTTTTTGTTCATTATTGATGTATCAAATGTAATAACCTCGCTACAAAAAAATAATTTACATTTAAAATTTCCTTTCTCGTCTAATAGACTTGATAACCATATCGGGTTAGAGTAAATTAAGTGCAAAATAATGAAAATTTTTTGAATTTTTTTTACCTCAGTGAAATTATTTTCCAAAAATGACAAATTTAGAATAATCCAAGATAAAAAACATATTTGTTTCTCGTGTTTCTCGTGACTTAACGGAATGTTATTACGATTACGAAATAATTACTAATCAACATTTAAAATTCCGAAAATGAATCACACTGTCTTTTTTTTTTTTATTATATATAAGAAATATCTCTGTTATAATTTTCTTTAATTTTCTTTAATTTTCTTTTTTTAAGAAAGAGTTTTTTTGAGTTGTTTTGAGTTACTATATATTTAACTAATAATAATATAATAAAAATGGATTTGGCATCCCAAATTCGTTCTCTATTCGATAATCCAAAGTCTTCTGATATCATGTTACGCGTAGATGGAAAAATATATCATGGACATACTTGTATTTTGATTGCCACCTCTGGTTTCTTTAAATCATTTTTTCATGTTCAATATAGGCTTGATAATAAATATTCACTTTTTTCAAAAATCAAAACCAAAAAATCATTATCCTCTTCTTTATATTTATCTCCTCAAGAAAGAGGAGAAGAAGAAGAAAAAGAAAAAGTATCTAAAACTCCCAATATGACATTTTCAATGATAACCACCGCAAATAATGAATTTCACTTTCATGATTATTCATGTTCCACCACGAATGTAATTCAATTTTGGCATGAATTGAAAAATGTCAAAAATTGGGAAACAGACGAGTCGAAAGTAGAACTTTATTATTCCTCCCAACATTTTGGAAATTTTATTGCTTACCTGTAAGTAAATATCTCTCTCTTTTTTTAATTAAATTATTAATGATATTTGATGAATGTTTAATTAAATATATATATATTCGTGTCTAGATATGGACATCCCTTAAGGTATAAAAAGATGAATAATTTATTTGTGTTAGCGTATTTGGCTCGTAAGTTTAGAGTACCTGAATTATCGGATCATTGTGAAAATTTGTTGACTCAAATGGTATTTAAACGAATTCTTGAACTTTTTTTTCCGAAGGTATTATATTCACAATAATAATATATTCTTTGATCTTTTTTTTTAATACAACGACGTGTATAAATAAATAAATAAATATATATATATACATAAAGTGGGATCGAAGGATGTGGAGAATAACCTTAAAAGTTAGCAAATGGTTAGGATTAAATAATTTAAGACAAGAAATTTTAAAGTTCTTATGGTCAAAAGGTGTAGATAAATTATTTAATTCACGTATATCAAAATTCATTGAAGAAGGGGATATCAAAGAAATTATTAAATTAGCTGAAAATGAAAAAGAAAGAATTTTAACTTCGGTTAAAGAAGAACAACAACAACAGCAAGAAAGTAGTTGTAGTGAGGATGATGATAATGATGATGATAATAATGAAGAAGAAGAAGAAGATAATAATGTTGAATATGAGAGAAGAATGGAAGAAATACCGGATGATGAAAATATGCAAGATTATTATCAACAACGAAATGAGCGAAAGGAAACTATTATGAAAACTACTATGAAGAATCGAGAAGTGAACAATCAAGAGGAAAATCAAGAGGGAAATCGAGAGGGAGTAGTAGTAAAAAGAAAAATGAATAAAGATGTTATTATTTCAGATTACGACGAAAACGAAAAATTGTACAAAATTTTTTCCCGAAGAAATAATATCAAAAAGGCAATACAAAAACAAAAACGAAGCTTAATGGATCCTTCTCATAATAATAATGCACCATTATCTGGTCAAAAAGGAACTAACGATAATAATTATTATTCATTACTCGATGATGAATTCGTTGAAGAGGAAGAAAAAAACTATGAAAGAATACCAAGAAACCTTACGAAGGGAAAAAAAGTGAGGAGAATCGAAGAGTCTTTAGTGTCTGAAGATAATAATAATAATAAAATTTTATATAAAAGATCAAATAGTAAACAAAATTGTGCTTCTATATCACCAATTGATTATGAAGAAGATGATTATAATTTGACTTCAAACCAAGAACATGCACTAAAAGTTAAATCAAAATATAATAATAATAATAATAATAATAATAATAATAATAACAGTAATTATAGTAATTATAGTAATAATAATGTTGTTGAATCTGAAGTCGAAGAAGATAATAATAATAACCAATCGTGCAAGAATCGAAATTTTAAAATTACAAATAAGAATGGCAATAATGACGAGAATTATGTTACTTCCAAGAAAGCGAAATGTAAAAGAGAAAAACGAAATGTTAGGAAAATATATAATAATAATAATAATAATAATAATAATAATAATAATAATAACAATAATAATAACAATAATAATAATACAGAATTAGTCCGGGGAAAATGCAATTTCTCCAAATCCGAATATTATTATGACGACGCCCAACAATCTGATATCGAAGATGAATATTACAACAATTTATCGTCACCTAAAACGTCAAAGACGCCAAAGACATTAAAGACATTAAGGACATTAAAGACATTAAAGACCTCAAAGAATGAATTATATAAAAAAAGAAATAATTTATCATTCGAAATAACCGATGAAATTGATGAAATTGACGAGATAAAAAATAAAAAACGAAAAAAGAAATACGAAGAAGATGATGATGATGACGATGGTAATGAAGAAAAATTAAATTTATTAAATCATAATGATGATAATAATAATAACAATGAAATATTATCAAAGATTAAACAAGTTGATATCACGAAATCACTTAGATTACAAATTAAAAAAAGAAATAATTTTATTCCTGAAATTCCTGATTGTAGACCACCTGGTGGATTAAAAAGAAATTTATCAGAATTATCAGATAGTTGTTATGGAGCTCAATCCAAGAAACGAGTACATTGGGATGATTAATATTATAATTATTTATTTATTTATTATACCTGGAATATTATTGGAATATTATTATTATTATTATTATTATTATTATTATTATTATTATTATTATTATTATTATTATTATTATTATTATTATTTTATTAATAATAATAATATTATTATTTTATTATAATTATAATAATAATTACTATTATTATTAATTATTATTATTATTATTATTATTATTATTATTATTTTATTATTATTGTTATTATTGCTATTGTTATGTAGTAGTAATTAAAATGATTTATAATTTTGTACCCAAAAGAAAAAACATTTTAAGCTTTTTTAGACGCGTAAGAACATAAATAAGTCATCCAGTAAATGCATAAATACAATAAAATCTGCGGCACAAAAAAAGCGCACTTTATTCCATGAATTTGGACAACGATGAGCGGCAGTTTAAATGTATTTACTCCGTAACTATTTCCTTTGTTCTAATGGTTATACAAGTAATAAAGTAAAGTGCAGTATACTTTTTAAAAATTAACACACTCGTTTATTTCTTATTTTTGGCTTTGTGTCCAAATATAGACTAGTGACACAAGTAACACAATCCGGATGAATTTACCACTTCCGAATTAAATCAATTTTATCGTGTTATTTTTTTCTATTTTTTCTCTTGATTTTATTTTATTTTATTTTATTTTTTTTTATTTTTTTTTTAATAGATATATTTCTCTTTCTCACAAAAATAACTCTTCTTTTTAACTAATAAAAAGAAATGAGTCAGGATTTTCCTAATAAAAAATTTCCAAATTTAATAAAATCTATTAAAGGTTTTAGTAACAAGAAAGATAAAGTTTATTGTCAAAATCCTGAATGTAGTAAAATTATTTCAAATGATGATAATAATGGAGGAGGAATGACAATTCTTAATTTTTGTAGCATAAATTGTCAATTATCGGTTGATAATGATTTTTTCGATCGACGTCAACAACCAGATAATTATTCTGGTATTAATAATGGTTCGAATAGTTCAAATAGAAGACAATTCTCTTCATCAAAACGGGAATCTTTACGACCATCAACATCAACATCATCAAGACAATCAACAATATTTAGTAATACGAATGAAGATGATGAAAATAATTCAAAAATTAAATGCCCAAATTGTTCATATTATATTCGAGACGGGAGAACAGCATGTGAAATCTGTGGTACATCTGTTAGAAAGGAAATATTCGATAAAAAGAAAAAGAAGATGAATAAATTTATGGAAGATGATGATCTTTACTTTAAACCGAAAATTATCGATAGTAATAATTCTGATAGTAAATCTAATAATAATAAATCTAATAGCAGTAGTAGTAGTAGTAGTAGTAGTAGTAGTAGTAGTAGTAGTAAATCTAGTAGCAAAATTTTTGGTAGTAACAGTAATTTTAGTAGTAGTAGTAGTAGTAGTAGTAATAGTAATTCTAGTCGAAAATCGAAACAACCACCAAAAAAATATTCTTTTGATGATGATGACGATGACGACGAAGAAGATGAAAAAGAAAAAGACGATTATGATGATGATGATGATGATGATGATGATGATGATGACCTTTACGTTGTTGAACCAAACTACTATGATTTTGGTACTAATGCGTCAAAAAGTGCAACAAATTCAAAAAGATCAACAAAAAGTAAAACAAAAAGTACCTCAAATCAAACAAATCAAACAAATTCAACAAATTCAAAACCCCAAATATTTGGAGATCAAATTCAATGTCCAATATGTTTTTACTTGAATCACAATTTAATGAGTAAATGTGAAATTTGTTATTCTGATTTAAATCCAGTTGATGATAATGATTTTTCGTGGATTGCAGATTTTGAAGATGGTTTCAAAGTTGAATGTCCAACCTGTTCATATTCAAATGGTCCTAATGCCGCTCAATGTGAAATGTGTTATGCACCCATAGATGAAAAAGAGTTCAAAGATTTAACGGAATCCGTACAATGTCCTACTTGTACATTCATTAATAATTCATCTTTGGTAACTTGTGAAGTATGTAATGAAGAATTACCCGGTGGAGCTGAATTAAAAAGAATATATGATGAATATTATAATAATACTACTCGAATGATGGTTTTAAATAAAGATGAACCTGATTATATTGCAATTTCACAAAGATTTTTAGGTGGACTTCCTCGAGCAAGAATTAATGCCATTTTACGTTTACAAATGCCAAGAAAACTTGTTGATGCACATGAACAATATAAGAAACAAACTGGACTTCCAACTCATCAAATGTTTCATGGAACTAATGTGAAATGTAACCCGGAACGTTATTACGGTCAACCTGGATGGGAATATTGTAAAGATAATTGTGGACTTTGTGGAATAAGTCAATATGGAAATCTTTGTAGAGTTAGTAAACATGGAGGAAGTAAGTATTTATTATTTTTATTATTATTTTTATTATTATTTTTATTATTATTTTTATTATTATTTTATTATTATTTTTATTGTTATTTTATTATTATTTTTATTGTTATTTTATTATTATTATTATTATTATTATTATTATCATTATATTAATTTATATTAATTTATATTAATTTAAAAATTGAGGAATGTGGTTTGCGAGAAATTCTTCAATATCTTTAGGATATTGTGGTCAAGTAGCCCTCAAAGCTATGTTCTCGGTTGATATTGTTTATCAAACTGCACAAGATATTATAATTGTTGATAAAGAAGCTGTAATTATTTTATTTTATTTGATAATAATGTTTGCATCACGAATTACTTCGAAACCAATTACTTAATCTAATTACTTATTCTAATTACTTATTCTTCTTTATTCTCTATTATATATATATAGGCCACGCTTAGTAAGTTCTTGATCTTGTATCAACTTTAATCAGATAAATGATAAAAGAATATAAGAAACTTGCAAAGAAAAGGAAAAGAAAATATAGAAAAAAATATTCAAAAAAAAACAATTATCACAGAGCTATATCTTTTTTTTTTTTTNTTGAATTTTAAATTGTTTATCGAATTAATAAAATTTATCAAAATTAATAATTCATTTAGCTGCCGAAAGTACAAATGATCGTGTTAAATATTGGTCAATTTTTCAATTCATTGTTCTTTGTGCAGTTTGTGGTTGGCAAGTAACTTATTTGAAAAGATTCTTTGAAGTTAAACGTGTCGTATAATAATAATGATAATGATAATTATATAAAAATTATATAAAAATATATAAAAAGAAATATTATTGATTAAATATATTAAAGAGATATTAAAGTAATAGTTATAATTATTTTTACAAATAAAATTTTGAATTTGAAATTTAGAAAATTTACTATTATTATTATTATTATTATTATTATTATTATCATTATATTAATTTATATTAATTTATATTAATTTAAAAATTGAGGAATGTGGTTTGCGAGAAATTCTTCAATATCTTTAGGATATTGTGGTCAAGTAGCCCTCAAAGCTATGTTCTCGGTTGATATTGTTTATCAAACTGCACAAGATATTATAATTGTTGATAAAGAAGCTGTAATTATTTTATTTTATTTGATAATAATGTTTGCATCACGAATTACTTCGAAACCAATTACTTAATCTAATTACTTATTCTAATTACTTATTCTTCTTTATTCTCTATTATATATATATAGGCCACGCTTAGTAAGTTCTTGATCTTGTATCAACTTTAATCAGATAAATGATAAAAGAATATAAGAAACTTGCAAAGAAAAGGAAAAGAAAATATAGAAAAAAATATTCAAAAAAAAACAATTATCACAGAGCTATATCTTTTTTTTTTTTTGTTTTAAATATTTATATATATATATATATTTTTTTTTTTTATATTTTCTTATATATTTATATATTTTTATAATTAAAAAAAAAATGAAATTTGGACTTTTGACTTTTAATTATTTTGTATTATTTGTACATATATATATATATATAATAAAATGATTATATCATTCGTATTTTTTTAATTTTTAATTTTTATTAATAATAATGACGTTTATGACATCTTGTAAATATATATATAATTATCTAATTATATAATATAATAAATTATAATTTCACTTTATTTTTTATTTTTAAATTTTTTTTTAAAAAATAAGTAAAATAAGTGAAGAATTGAAAAAAAAAAATGTTTAAATCCTCAGAATCCTCATTTACAATTCACGAACGGAAAGACGATCTCTTTGAAGATAGTAATCCCAATGATGCATTAGCTATTTGCGTCTCGCAAGATTTTCGTATGTCACGAGGACTTCCGTATGTTTTTAAAGATCGATTTAATGGAATTGATGAATTAAAAAGTCAAGATAAAAGAGTTGGACAAGTGGCTTATCTTTTACATAAAGAAACTGATTATCGTGGTAGAATTATTCAATCAAGATATATTTTTTATTTAATCTTTAAAGAAAAATCAATTGATCAACCAATGAAAGATGATTTTGAAAATACTTTAAAAGAATTAAGAAAGTTAATTGAAGAAATGAAAATTGAAGGAATTAGTATTCCAAAAATTGCTACGGGATTTGATGCTTTTAATTTGGAATACGTTAAACAAGCTATTTGTAAAGTATTTGAAGGAAGTAATATTAGGATTACTATGTATATGTTGTGATGTATCTTCCAACATTCTCTTTACTTTCTTTTCTACTTTTTTTTTTTTATCTCTTATATATGTATGTATAGAAATTGCTTATCTTTGAACATTATTTGAACATTATTTGTATATTAAATATATATATTATAATTATCATATATAAATATATTAATATTATCAATTTGATACAGTATTATTAAAATTATTCTATGAAATTAATTTGAAATTAATTTGAAACTAATTAAGCATCATTGATATCATTAATTATAATCAGGATCCCAAATTTCTTTATTATAATTCTCAACCAATTCAGGATCATCCTTATAATAACTTTGCCATCCTTCAAATCCATTTTTAAGTACTTGAACTTTTTGATCCGTTTTAATACCTTTATTGAGAAATAATTCTTCACTATAAATTCTGGCACATTTTGGTCCACGAACTTTTGAGAGTGCACAAGTGAAAATTATTTGAGGAACTAATTTAAAAATAAAATATATTTATTAATAAAATGAAATGTATATTTAATCATATATTATTAATATATTATTAATATATTATTAATATGTTATGAATAGGTTATGAATATATTATTAATATGTTATTAATATATTATTAATATATTATTAATTTAGTATCACCATTATTTTTAATATTAATTACCTTTGTTATATTCAGAAATCAGATTTTCTACAGAATCGTGAATTTTGGAAGATTGTCTGTTGATGCTATTGGGAATATTCCCTCCCTTATTAAATAAAATAATTAAATTAAATTTTTAATTTTAAAATAATTAATTAAATTTAATTAAAAAATAATAATTTAAGTAAATAATTAAAAACAATTTAAGAATAACCGTGTAAAATAATAAATAAACACCTCATAATCATCATCACGAACATCCACCACCAAATAATCCTTTCCGGGAATTTTTGATTTATCTTTAATGAGATCTTTTAATTCATCATGATTAATATGTTCAATGGATGGAATTGTTTTTGATGACATTTTTATAGTAGTAGAATATTGAGAATATTGAGAATATTGAAAATATTGAAAATATCGAAAATTTAATGTTAATGTCGGAGACGACGTAAAATGTGAAGAAAAATATTTATTATTATTATTGTTGTTGACTTTATCGTTAATATTATTATTACAATAAAAATTGTAATGGTAAATTGGTAGTGAAGGTCGTGATATTAAAAAATTAACTGTCCTTCCTCTTCTACTTCGAATTCTGGTTGAGAAGAAAGAGGTGATAAAGTTAGATAATAACATTACTATTTTATAATTTAATTACTGTGGTAATTTAATTGGACGATATTTGAGTTCTATGAGTTATATGAGTACAATCATAATATATATATATATATACAGTATTCTTGATTTTTTCATTTTTCATAAATTAAATTAATTCAATTCAAATAAAACTTAAATTAAACAAAAATATCGAAAATAATATAATATTATAACAAAAATAATGGAAAAAAGTAAAGTAGAAATTTATGGTTCAAGTGTTGCAGGAAATATCTTTGTATGTTTTAAAATTATAAAATTATTATTCTTCNTGAAAATATTGAAAATATCGAAAATTTAATGTTAATGTCGGAGACGACGTAAAATGTGAAGAAAAATATTTATTATTATTATTGTTGTTGACTTTATCGTTAATATTATTATTACAATAAAAATTGTAATGGTAAATTGGTAGTGAAGGTCGTGATATTAAAAAATTAACTGTCCTTCCTCTTCTACTTCGAATTCTGGTTGAGAAGAAAGAGGTGATAAAGTTAGATAATAACATTACTATTTTATAATTTAATTACTGTGGTAATTTAATTGGACGATATTTGAGTTCTATGAGTTATATGAGTACAATCATAATATATATATATATATACAGTATTCTTGATTTTTTCATTTTTCATAAATTAAATTAATTCAATTCAAATAAAACTTAAATTAAACAAAAATATCGAAAATAATATAATATTATAACAAAAATAATGGAAAAAAGTAAAGTAGAAATTTATGGTTCAAGTGTTGCAGGAAATATCTTTGTATGTTTTAAAATTATAAAATTATTATTCTTCTTAATATTATTATTGTGATGATGATGTTTATTTTTCTTTTTTGTAAACCAACAATGCTTATTTGCAAATTCTCGTTGAATTATTTTTTTGAATTCCCGTTCGTTGTAGGTTAAAAAAAATCAAGAGTCAATCGAATTTATATTAAAAGCAAATAAAATCGATTTTTCTTTTGTCGATGTAGCAGCTGACGATGACCAATTAAAATATATGAAAAGAAAGAATAGAGGTGAAAAAGAATTACCCCAAATTTTTGTGGGTGGTGAATATAAAGGGGTAAGTTTTAAATTATTTTTTTTTTTATTTTTTAATATTAATTATTAATTAATTATTTATTGTTTAATTGCAGTTACTCAAAGGTCTTGAAGAAGCAAATGAATTCAAAGAAGTAAAAAAATTTTTGGGATTAGAAAAATAATTATTTATTTATTTAAACATAACATAATTATTTATTTATTTAAACATAACATAATTATTTATTTATTTAATTTTGCAAATAATTTTTGATACATCCAATATATAATATATATCAATAACAAATAAAGCCAAAGATCTATGTTTATCATTATTTCTTTAGGAAAATAATATTTAATGTGGACATTGCTACAACAAAACCAGACAAAGTAAATATTATGTACAAAGCAATTGTAAAAATATAAAGATATCTGCTAGAATTAATGAATTATGACAATAGTTGCTTTAATTGTGGCAGTGCCATAATTATACATATTTATATTTATCAAAAATTAAATTATATAAAATTATATAAAAAGTCAATATTACACTAAAGGTTATTAGTTATCTGATCAATTTTATACAATAGGAAGTAATTTCTTATTACCATATTTAAAATATCATTTGAAAGTTCTTTTTTCAGTTGTTAGATCATCTTTCCAGTTTGATATTTGTAGGACTGAGATAATTTAAATAAATAACTAAAAAAATTAAAGATCATCCAATATGTTTTGAAAAGAATATATGCCAACCAAATTAAATTTCAAAATACCTTAATTATTTATGACACATTCAAATTGAACAAAAGCATCTCAAATAATTATCACATATTTTGCAACATGTATAGCATAAACTCCGAAGATTAATGTTTATGGAAGTTTACACAACTTCCGGAGATTTATGTTCCTGATATTTTTGTAAATGTAAATCTCTGGAGAAAAGGTTTACATTTCTTCCAGAATATTCTGAAGGTTTACATTTTTAAAAAATTTCAATTACATCCTATACAGGTTTGATAACTAATAAATTTTGCAAACTGTCTCAAATTTTACACTTAGTGGCATTGTAACTTCAGATGCATAACAAATAACTCAGTAAGACACTCACCTAATTGATATCATTTCACTATAGATAACTCTCAAATCTTTTGCCCAGCCTTTTGGAAACCCATGATTAACATTTGTCTATAACTTTAAAAGGAAAATAATCACATTATAGCTTATAATCGACTGTTAATATCACAAATATGTTATATCACTTTGATATTCCCAACCAATAAATGAATAATAATAAATTTCTTTGATAACTGATTATCTCTATTTTTTCAAATTCTTCAAATGTCATCAGTATCATCAATTTCTCATTTCACACGACGTATTCTAATTTCACAATTTATTAATTTTTATACACGAACTAATTTAATTAACGCAGTTAATACAATTAATAAAACCAATACAATTAAAGCGAATAATGAATTGACTTTTCCCGAATATTTTAAAGTGGTGGTAGGTACAATTTTTTTTTACAATTTCAAGAAATTTAAAAAAAAAAAAAATTCAAATTATTGTTATCATTATTATTATTATTATTATGTTTTTTAATTATTATAATTGTATATCTCTTTTGATCATTATATATATTTTAGTTATAAAAAACTAATTAATCAAAATAGTTTATACTTTATTAAAAAAAAAAGGAATTATCACAAATAAGAGGATATGCAAGCAAAAAGAAGAAAAAAAGAGCACCATTTGTTCCCGCTAATGCGCTTCCCTTTCTTGATGCCGTGTCTGTGATTAAGGTAAATTATTTTAAATATAATATATTATTACTTGTAAATAATTCATTTTATTTATTTATTTTATATGATTTATAGGCAATGGAAGTAGGATGGCCAAATCATACATATGAAGTACATGTCAAATTAGGATTTGAAAAAGGAGTACAAAATGTTCGTGGTTCTGTCTCTTTCCCAAAATCAATGTCTCAAACTGCTCATTTCTTGGTATTTACTAGAGTAAGTTATTCTAATTTTAATTTGTTTTTTCTTCCTGATATTAATAATAAATAATAAATGTAATACCAAATGTGATGGCAAATATATGATAACAATAATGGAATAATATTATTATTAATAGGGAGCAAAAGTTCAAGAAGCTTTGGATGCGGGAGCAACTGTAGTGGGTGGTGAAGAAATTGTAGCTGAAGTAAATTTAAAATAACATCCAAATTATATAATTTCATATTATTATCAATAATTTCACCAACGGTTCAAATGAAAATAAAAATAAATAAATAATATACTGTAGATACAACAAGGAACATTTAAATTTGGAGAAGTCGATAGATGTCTAGCTACACCAGATATGCTTCCAGCAGTTTCAAAGATTGCCAGAATTTTAGGACCCAAACAATTAATGCCTACATTAAAGAAAGGAACTGTAACAGATGATATTAAAGGTGCTATTAGAGAAATGGCTGGAAAATTTGAATTTAAAAATGATAAAGCTGGAATTATTCATGCAGGTCATTATTATTATTTTTTTTTTTGATATTTTTGAATATTAAGTTGTAACATTAATCATTAATTTATATTTATTCTGACAATTTATTGTTATTTTATTATTATTATTATTATTATTATTATTTATAGGAATTGGAAAGGTATGTAAAATTATAACATGATCAACAGAATTCATTGAACAATCCTTTTTCTTTGAGCAAATATTTATGTGTATGTATATATATATAGTTGTCCTGGACAGTAAGTGAATTGAGAGGTAACTTTTATTTTCCTATATATTTTATATTACTGGTTCAAATATATTAATAAAAATATTGACAATAAAAATATTAATATGTTATCAAATAAATATTAGAAAATATACGGGTTCTTTTAAATGAAATAAATGAACAAGGAAAAGCTCATTTATCAAAATCAAAATCAAAACCCAAAAGTAATTATTATTATAGTCTTTCGTTCTAATTTTATTTATTAGAAAAAATTATATTTCTAAATAATTTACATATTACCAATATGTTATTAAATTTAATGTTAATAGGTATCATTAATGAAGTTTGTCTTAATGCCACAAGAGCTCCAGGAATCTATATACTTGATTATAAAGATATAATGTCAGGTGAAAAATTAAAATTTATGGAGTTAAATTATCAAGATTTAAGTCTGTATAAGTTGGATGATTTGGATCAAAATAATATGAATAATATTAATATTGATAAAAGCATGGGAATCAATTAGAAGATCTTTTTTTTTGTAGATATTTTATTTTATTTATTTTATTTTATTTGATAATTAGTATCTAATAAATTATTATTTATTATATATAGAATGATAGTATTGATCATAAATTGATAATATAACAATTGAAATAGATGTTGAGATAACAGATAAAGAATAATTTAATTTTTATTGCTAAAAATATATTAGCAAAAAAAGATCTCCAGAAAGTAGCTGATTATGATTCTGAATTTGAAGTAATGTACAAAGGAAAAGCTTGAGAAAATCCTTGGTAATTAGAAAGTATGATCATTTGTAGGATAGATGTTTGAATGAATCAGAGTTCAATCTGAAACAGTGATGAACTCTTGGTTCAACACTTAGTGCAAACTGGAACTAACAAGGATTGAGTTCTTGGTTTGATTCTTCTTTTTGCTGTAAATTGTTATTGTAAAATGTTCATTTTGTTTTGTTAAGAGCTAGAATATCGATAAATAATTTTAAACAAGGTTGAACATTCGCGGATAAAGTAGGGAAACCAACTTGTAACTGGAAATGACGTGACGTACAATATACATGTCGTCAAAACTATTGAATTGAGTCAGACGCAATTAAAATTAAGAAAAATTGGAGTTGAGTCAAAACAAAATTTGATTTTTATTAGTGATTGACGCAATTAGTTGAGTCAGACGCAATTGAAAATTGAAATTTTAAGAGTTGAGTCAAGGTCAAATTAGTTTTGACGACATGTATAACGTACAATGACATTTTATTTCTGAAATGTGGATGAAAAAAAGAAAATACAAATACCTGACTTCTTTAACGAAAAGGTGAGATCACAAAATAATTTCTCAAAGTTGTTTCAGGGAATAAATGATACACTAACATGTAGGATATGCTAGAACAAAATGATTAATTCAAGGAGGGAAGATAAGGATGATGATGTTTTATGTCAAGGTGAAAATGCTACAATTCTATACGAGCAGTCATTCGGACCCGCAGAGTTTGATTCAGCGCATTATATAAAAGATATAACAAAATTGGCACGTAATGGAGTAGATAATCTAAATCACCACTTCTTACAATATAAAAATTCATTCGTGACAACATTGAAATCCATTGATATACGTGGATTTAGTAGATGTTTCTTTTTATGTTTGGTATGAATAGATTTCTATGCGACAAGACTGACTTTATATTTTTAAAATATTCCATATTAATTTACCTCACAGGCTTTATTAATAGTAGAACTTTATAAGATATACACCAACATCATATGCTGACCGATGGTTGCTTGTCAAGATTGTAAATATTATAAATATTATGTTCTCTTCGAGGTATTTCTTTTACTTGATGCACAAATGTATTTAATTTACTATTACTTATTACAAGTTTTATTTGTTATTTTAGAAATTACTTATTTAGCGACAATTTGTGAAATGAAAATGTTTTTGATGGTGTACACAATTGGATGTCAATTCTGAATAACACTTCAGAAAAAGAGAACTTAAACTAGTGTCAAGAATGGGGAGGTCAGTAACAACTGATTTTAAAATCAGACTTTGTTATTTCAAATGTTTATTTGTTATCCATCATATTTATTATTTGTTATCTATCAAATTTAGCCAATCATTATAATTTTCATTTGGTAATTGTATCCTACAGCTTCCCTCCAATTATTTAAAATCCATATTCATTTTTCAATTTTTTTTTGTATTATTTGGAATTGTTGAATTTTTTACATTGTGAACTTCTTCGTGAGTAGGTTTATAATATCCATTTCTAATTTTAGAAAACAAGAAAATTTAATACAGTTATTATATACCATTATATACAAATTTTTTTTTTAAAAAAAAAATACTTTAAACATTATTTAAATGAAGCGAAAAAATATAAATAGGTAAAAGAACTTTTATTTATTTCATATATTGTTTTATGCTATTTTTACTATTGTTAGCTTTTTAAGCTTTTTAAGCTAACAGATAAATCCACTATTGGATGCTTCGCAATGTCAATAACAACCGTGTCTGATACCTAACTGATAAGACTATATATTATTTACCTGGTATTAAAAAAAAAACCAATGGATAAATCAATTTCCCTCACCTCATATACTCAGATAAAGAGAGATATATTAATACATTGATTATATAATCGTAATAGGAAACAATCTGCGAAAGACCCGAAATCTTGTACCACCTTAACAAATTAATTTGGAAAAGTTAATCATGTGATTTTCAAGGCTGATTAATCCATTTAATTTAATGAATTTAATTTAATGATTTCATCCAAAACAAATAAATACCAAAAATGTAAAATATAATTTTTAATACAGGAATAATAGTAATAATGTAACTGTATACTAACTACTAATGTAATAGATAAAAGTAAGATAAAAGTATAAATTATAAATATAGTATAAAAATTATAAAAATTGATTACTAATAAAGGAAATTATACTTATCTAAAAAAGATTGGTCATTTTTATATATAAATACATATATTTTATTTTTTCGATCCTTCAAAAAAATTCTTTTTTTTTAAAAAAAAAACCAGATCAATAAAACTACTTAATAAATAAATTATTTAATAAACTGCTTTACAATAATAATAAATTAATAAAAATGTTTACCGGTATAGTAGAACACATGGGAGTAGTAATAGAAATTCATCAATTAGACAATTCTGATACAGGTGGAGGTGGTTGGTCAATGAAAGTTGCTGAAGCTGAACCTATACTCGTTGATTGTAGATGTGGTGATAGTATTAGTGTTAATGGTTTGTAATAATTATTTTATTTTATTTTATTTCCGTTACTTATTATTGAATTCTTTTCTTTTCTCTCTCTCAAAAAAAAAAAATAATAATAATAATTGTTTAAATGCATCATTATCAGGAACTTGTTTGACTGTAACTGATTTTGATAAAACGTGGTTCAAAGTTGGACTCGCTCCCGAAACACTTAGAAGAACTAATTTAGGTAAAATTTTATGATTATTATTATTTTTAAAATATCAAATTTAATTAATGATTTATTATATGATTTATTATGATTATTTAGGTGATTTAAAAATTGGCATGAAAGTAAATTTGGAAAGAGCTCTTGCGGCTAATGTTAGATTTGGTGGACATTTCGTACAGGTGATTTTTTTTTAAATTTATATTAAAATATTTTTTAAAAAAAAATAAATATATTAAAATATATTAATAAAATAAATAATAAAATATATCAAATAGGGACACATTGATACAACAGCAATAATCAAATCAATGACACCAGAAAAAAATTCCTTATGGATTAAATTATCACCTTCAGATCCATCATATCTTCGTTATATTATTCCTAAAGGTTATATCTGTTTGGATGGAACTTCCTTAACTATATGTGAAGTAAATGATAAAGAAAAATGGTTTACTGTGATGTTAGTGGCTTACACTCAATCTCATGTTATTATGCCAACTAAAAAAGTTGATGATAAAGTTAACATTGAAGTTGATATGTTGGGTAAATATGTTGAAAAAATTGTTGAACCTATGATTTTTGGAAATAATTATTACGGTGAACAAAACGATGATCAAGGTGAAGGATATATTGAAAAATTAATAAAGAAATATTTGGATGATAAAGTAATTAAAATATTAGATGAAAAATTAAAATCAGAACAAATAAGATAATTAGATTAATTAATTTTTATAATTTATTTATTATAAAATTTATTCGAATTGTTTTTTTTTTTTTTTTTTAAAATTAATAATAAAAAAAAAAAAAAAAA
>PQFF01000032.1:386987-448397 GCA_003547095.1 Diversispora epigaea | reverse complement strand
TTATAAATATAATATTATATAATTATAATATTATATTTTCTTTCGAATATTATAATTATAATATTATATAATTATAATATTATAATTATAATTTTTAATTATTATATTTTTTTAAAAAATATAATGATTATAATATTATATTATTAATCGCGATTATTTTTTTAAAAAAATATAATGATTAATCGCGATTATTAATATTTATTAATCATTATATTTTTTAAAAAAAATATAACGATTAATCGCGATTATTCGTGATTAATCACGATTTTGATAATCGCCGATTAATCACGATTAATCGTCCGTTAACATTTATACTCGACTATATAGTTGATAGTCGATTAATCGCGATTTTGTATTCGCGATTCCTAACACTAGCTGTAACTAATGAATTTGATAGAGAAGAGTTACAGTATTTCATCTCCCTGAGACATGACACGTCCAATAAAATCTATGACACTGAATATATACCAGGACGTATACTAACACCTTCACATGAAAAGGTAAGTATTCCTAAAGAGGTTCAAAAAATATTATGCGAATGGTATGTAACATTATATAATAGAAAAAAGAAAGATGTGAACGTATGTATGGAAGTAACTATGAACCAACATGCACGATTAATAATAGGTAATGAAATATTTGGGTCCAAGATCACTGGACGACATGAAAATAATGCAATTATATTAGCGAAGTGGAAAGCATATAAAGATGGAACAAGTGATATTTATCCTGGGGAGGTACAATATTACTTCGAACATACTCTAACACTTCCAAAAGGACCCAAAACACATCTTCTAGCATATGTCAAATGGTATAAAAATGCGCCTTCCTCTAGTATACGATTTAAGCATAAATTTATGGAGCCTGAAGTATCCAATACTGAGTTGTGGAATGGAGAATACTATGAGGAAGGTCAAGATTCAATTATTGCAGTGCATAGAATATATGGTCGAGCCATTAAGATAAACTATCGGACGGGGAATAAGAATAAGAATAATTATGTTTCAATAATACTATTGAATCGAAGATTTAATGTTTAATTTTAATTTTATTTATTTATTAATTAATAATAAAGAGATTATCTAATACAATGAGCATATCAAACAATAACTAAACTTTAAAGTATATCTGATTTTATGCAAGAAAACTTGAATTTTAAGTATATGCATCTGATAGGTTGTATAACAAATAAGCCAAAAATATCAAATCGTGTGCCTAATAGGGAAAAACCTGAATAAAATTTTTAATAAATCAGGTGTCCGATATATACCCGATATTACTATTTATTATCATGTACCCGATATTGAAGGTAATATCGGGTATCTGAAATAATAATAATTAATATCGCTACCATATCGGGTGCATTATAAAATTTACAAAAAAAAATCCTAGATATCGGGTGCCCGATATATATAAAAATATTATTCGCACTCGATAGGTACCCTATAGGTACCCGATATTCAAATATATCGGGTACCCGATAGGTGCCTGATAGGTGCCCGATATTTGGATTTTGACCTGTGAAAGTGAAGATGAAATCAAAGTCAAACCTAAAACAAAAAGAAAGATTAAAAAAAAGAAGTACGAAAGTGAATCTAGCGATAAAGAAACCCCTATAAAGAAAGAAAGAGTCAAGAAGAAAGAAATAGAAGTAGATCCAATTGAAGAATTAACTAAGAAAATGAATGAACTCACTATCAAATTGACAAAAACAGAAAGACCTCATTATGACAATAACAACATTAGACCAAGAAATTATGAGATTGAATGTTATAATTGTGGAAAGAAAGGACACTTCAGAAGAGATTGTAGAAGTACAAATCAAAATAATAATTATAGAAATAATAATCACCCCAATAATAGTTTTAGAAATAATAATTACCAAAATAATTACAGAGGTAATAATAATAGAAATAATAATACTCCAGAAAGAAATACCCCTGGGAATAATTTTGGCAACCAGAGAGGAAGTACAACAACTCAATTTAGGAATGATAAAAATAATCAGAATCAAACCCCTGCACATTATATAAGCATTGAAGATGGAAACGAATATGAAACTGATGAAGAGAATAGAGAAATCATTGCTTTATGGAATGAACAACTTGACAGTTTTGGAAACCCGAAAGAAACAAAAAAGAGACCTATTGAACCAGAATTAATATATGATTATAGAACTGACCCAAATAACAAGAAAAAGAAAGTTCAAATATCATCTTCAAAACCCAAACCAATGGAATGGACTCCAATTAAAAATAGTAGCAGGAAACCAATTATCAAAACCCCTGTAAAAGTAAAGAACGAAGAATATACACTGAAATTATTACAACATCAGGAAATTTTTTATGTCGGAGGTTATTGTAATAATTTCGTTTTCAAAGGTTATTGAAGGTTATCGGACCAATAACCTTCACAAATATTATGTTTATTATGATAAAGTGAAGGTTATTGAAGGTTATTGATATCAATAACCTCCGGAGTATTACGTTTTATTAATAAAAATGAAGGTTTTCGGTACCAATAACCTTCGTAAATATTACGTTTATGTTGGAGGTATTCGAAAGTTATCAGAGTGAAGGACTTCGAAGGCTTACGTTCAAAAAAATTTACTGATGAAGGACCAGAATTAGATATAGTAAAGAAATTAAGAGAACAGAAAATAGAAATAACCCTTCCACAATTATTCAAAATAAGTTCTAATGAGAAGAGAAAAGTAATCGAAGCATTGAGAAAACCAAAAGAAGTATCAGCAAGATTCACAAACCAAGAAGATTCCTTGAGAACTACCACCCTGGAATGTGATATTATAGTCAATGGATATACAGTACCAGCCACGATAGATAGTGGAGCAGCAACAAGTATCATCGCAAGAAACATCATGGAACAATTAGGATTTGATATTGAAGAAGTAACTAATTGCAAAATTATATCAGCAAATGGAGAAAAGACAGAATCGTTAGGAAAAATTAAAGATTTTCCAGTAGAAATTAATGATAGAGTGATACCAATTAATATGGAAGTCATGGAAACAGGAGCATATCATATCTTATTAGGAAACGACTGGATGATGAAAGCTGGAGCATCATATAACTGGAGCAAACAAGAATTAACATTGAATTGGAGAAACCAAGTTATAAAAACAACAGCATCGTGTAAACAAAACAATACTACCTTGGAAAGTATCGAAGAAAAATATGAAAGCGAAGATGAAGAACAAATACAAGTTCTATTTCAGGAAAACTATATCAACTGACTATGCTCAGAAGAAATAAATGACGAAGAAAATAGTGATTTAGAAGACATAATGGAATTAGGAAACTCCTTATCACCTGATAAATATATACTAAAACCTGGAGACATCAAAAATGGAAAATTAGATAAAGAACAACAAGAAACCTTTGACAAATTAATTAACAAATACAAAGACATATTCGCAGAAGAAATAAATCAATTAGGAAGAACTAATATTATACAACATAGAATAGAATTAGAAGAAGGAACTAAACCAATCAAACAACAGTATTATAAAACGAACCCAATTGCAAGTAAATTTATACAAGAAGAAATAGACAAATTATTAAAGAATGGAATTATCAAACCTTCGAGAAGCCCTTGGACATTACCTGTAGTACTAGTAAAAAAGAAGGATGGAAAAACTAGATTTTGTGTAGATTATAGAAAACTAAATAGTGTAACTAAAAAGGATGCATACCCAATACCTCAAATTAATAATATGTTAAACGAACTTGGAGGAGCACAATGGTTTACAACCCTGAATTTAGCAAGCGGATATTGGCAAGTAGAAATGGAACCAGAAAGTCAAGAGAAAACAGCATTCACTACCAAATATGGAACCTACGAATTCACTATTATGCCTTTTGGACTAACAAATGCACCAGCCACTTTTCAAAGATTAATGAACGAAATATTAAACGACATGTTAAATAATGGAGTAATAGTTTATCTAGACGATATTAATATCTATACAGAAACTTTTGAAGAACACCTGGAAAAACTGGAAGAAGTTTTCAAACGAATAAGAGTAGCAGGATTAAAAATAAAACCAAGTAAATGTCATTTTGCCAAACAAGAAATTACATTCTTAGGACATATAGTAAACAAAAATGGAATATTACCAGATCCTGAAAAGATAGAGAAAGTAAAGAACTTCCCAAGACCAACAACAGTAACACAAATTAGAAGTTTTCTAGGATTAGCATCTTATTATAGAAAGTTTATAAAAGATTTTTCAATAATAGCGAAATCAATTAATCAGTTGATAAAGAAGACAATACCCTTTGTGTGGATTGAAACTCAAGAGAAAGCATTTAATATCCTGAAATAAGTATTAATATCTCATCCTATTTTAAGATACCCAGACTTTAACAAACTATTTTATCTAATGACCGATGGATCAGCAAAAGGATTTGGCGCAGTATTAGCACAAAAAGATAAAAATGGAAAAGATTTTGTTATAGAATTTGCAAGTCAAAGTATAGGAGATACTAAGAAGAACTACAACGCAACGGAGTTAGAATTAAACGCAGCAATATGGGCAATGGAAAAATTCTATTACTATTTAGGATATAGTCATTTTATATTAATAACCGACCACTCAGCAATGACTTATTTGAAAAATAATCCTATAAAAGAACTAAAAGGACGACTAACAAAATGGTCTATTAGAATACAACCTTACAATTTTACTATTCAACATAGAGCTGGAAAAGAAAATACCAATGCAGACGTATTATCACGATTATAAAAATGGATAAAGAATTATACCAACAAATACTCTTATATATTAAAGATGGCAAGATAAACGAAAACTTCGATAAAAAAGAAAAACAAAAGTTAATTAGGAAAACAAAGTATTTTCAAGTAATTAATGATCAGTTGTACAAGAAACCTAGAAAAGGAAATCCTGGATCACTAAAAGTAATACGAAGATCAGAATTGGAAACACTAATGAAAATGATGCATGATTATCCAACTGGAGGACACATGGGAATAGAATCAACGTATAATAGAATAAAAGAAAGATATTACTGGAACCAAATGTTCGACGACATTAGAGAATATATTAAAACCTGTAGTATATGTCAAAGATTTGGAAAAACTGAGAGAAACGAACCATTACACTCTATTAAAGTAATACAACCTTACGAACGAATAGGAATAGACATAGTAGGACCATTACCTGAAACTAAAAAGAAAAATAAATATATGGTAGTAGCAATAGAATATCTTACCAAATGGGTGGAAGTCGGAGCTTTAGATAAAGCAACCGCAGAAAATGTAGCAGAATTTATATACAAAGAGATAATATGTAGACACGGAGCTATACGTGTTGCCCAAATCCCAAATAATTTGGGATTTGGGACGCCAAAATGCACAAATTACTAGTATTTGGGATTTGGGATTTGGGATTTTGGCAAAAAATACTAATTATAATTTGGGATTTGAGATTTCGGCATTTGTGATTTCGGCATTTGGATTTCGAATTTGGGTGGCAGGTATACACGAAGCACCTAAAATAATACTAACAGACCAAGAAAGTCATTTTAAGAACAAAATGATTAACGAATTGTGCAACAAATTCAAGATAGAACACAGATTATCATCCCCTTATCACCTACAGACCAATGGATTAGTAGAAAGATTTAATAAGACCTTAACAACCATGTTAGCAAAAACAAATGACATATTTAATTGGGATTTACACATACCATCAGTATTATTTGCATATCGAACGACCAAACACAGTACCACAAAATATACTCCGTTTTACTTAAATTATGGTCACAACCCCGTATTACCCCTGGAAATAAATAACAAAGAGTCACTTGAAATTAACGAAGTAAACTTAGAAGATTCAATATTAAAAAGGACATATGAATTGGAAGAAATGCTACCACAACATTAACAAAAAGCCAAGGAATTAATTAGATTGTTTCAGGAGAAATCACAGAAACGTCACAAAGATAGAAAAATGAAGAAAGAAATTACCTATCAGAAAGGAAATCAAGTGTTAATGTACGACAAGTTTGGTCTTCCTACAGTAATTAATCTGGTAATTAACATAATTCCTGCTAATTTTAAAAATATTAATAAAATCCATAGAGACAAAAGATTCCTTAAAAACATTTGTCTTAATGTAATTAAAATATATTTACTTAAATTTATTCAGAGTAATATTAATTAGACAGGATTATATATAATAGATTATTCGGCAAGATTTTAATATGCTAAGAATAGCTGTTACTATCAAGCAATAAGTTGCAGATATATCTATTTCTAGAGTTAATTTGAATTTTATTTTTATAATAGTTATTAAGGTAAGTTATATTATATAATAATAATATAGGAAACTTTCTTTTTTTTTAATTAATAAATTTAAGGTAAAACCTCATTGAAATAAAAAAAAAAATCATTTAAAAATTTTGTTTTTTATTTGTCATTATTTTGATATTTAATATATTTTGAATATAAATATATAGCTATATTTGATAAAAATAATTCTCAAAATATTATTATTAAGTTATTAACAGATGTTATTATAAAATTTTGCAAAATATTAAATTATATTTATCAATAATCTTATTATCGTAAATTAAATTATAAATAATATAAACTTGTTATTTTTTTTTTCTATTATTATTATTAATTGAGAATTTGCGTATTTCAATAATACGTTCATCAACAGGTACATAAAAACATCCTGGATATTTTTCTTCAAGTTCTTCTTCTTTTTCTGGAGATTCATCATCTCCATATTCAACTAATTTTCCATGAACGATTAATATGTGTGTTCCTTTTGATTTATCAAGAGTACCAGATTCAAGTAGACAACGATATCCAATTGTATTTCTGGCAAGTTCTTCTCCAACCGGATCCCAATCTGGATAAATAATATAATCAAAGACTTCACGACGTTCATTAATATTCATTGTAGAAGGCCAAATGAAATCTGAATTAGCAAATACTAAACAAAAGATATATATTAATAAAAATTCAATCAAATTAAATTAAATTTTATTATATACCATAAAATTTCTTCCATTCATCTTTATTTTCTGTAAATTTTTTAAGTTCTAATCTTTCTGCAAACTTTTCAAGATTATCTTCAATAACAGTTATTTCAGATCTAGTTTCCAAAACTTTATTTTTTTGTTTCTCATTTTTAAAATCAAATGAATTTTTCAAATCCAAGTTTTTAAGTTTTTCTTCAAGATCAGGTACTTTTAAATATATATGAAAGATTAGAATATATAAAAAAAATATAATTAATTATATATAAAAATTACAAACCAGAAAAAGTATTATTTATTTCAAATAGATTAATCGACATTTTAATGTTTATAAATTAGTTGATATGTTAATATTTTAAAATATAATATATTTCCAAAACAAAATAAAACTTTTTTAAATTGTTTTTTAATATTTTTGATAATTAAAGTTTGTGTATAAATCATAAGTAAATATATGACATTAATTATGTAAATATATAAATAAACATGTGATATTGATTACATAAATATAAGTTTATGATATTATTTTAGACTCAAAAATTTTTAAATTTTATTGGTCTATAGTTTAGCAAGTAATCAAAAATATTTTGTGTATAAAAATAGATGATCAAAATATTTCATGTATAAAGTTCACATGATAAAAATAGATGTGATAAATATTAAAAATCAATATTTAAAAGATGTGACTATATATATATACAAAATTATTTTAGAAAAAAAAGTCAAAATAGTTTTTTATAAAAGACAAAATTATTTTATTTAAAATTTAAAATTTTTTAACTATAGTATAAAAAATTTATTAAATATTTTAAACTTTTTTTGAATTGTTAAAATTTTATATCTAAATATAAAATTTTTAAAAAAAATACATTTTTTGATAATTCTAGATAAACTTTATAATTTAATGTATTTTTTTTAATATAATTATTAATAATTTATTGAGTAGTTAAATTTAAAAAAATTAGATTTTATATATATTTATATAAATTTTAGTGTCAAAAAATTATTACTGATTGATTAAGTTTTTTACATAATTACATTCGGAATATTATATTAAAAAATTTTAATAAGTGTAAATTTACGAAAATTTAATATAGTATAAATTTTCATTATATTACAAGATTTACAAAAATTTTTAAAAATATTACAAAATTTCAATAGTAATACAAATTTTTGAAATTTTATCATGTAATATAAATTTTTGAAATTTTTTTTTTTTTTTTAGACTAGTAAGGTTTTATTTTTATTTATTTAAATACAATTTACTCTTATTAATTACATCAGTAAATTTTTTTAAACGTAAGCCTTCGAAGTCCTTCACTCCGATAACCTTCAAATACCTTCAATATAAACGTAATATTTCAAAGGTTATTGATACCGAAAACTTTCATTTTTATTAATAAAACGTAATATTCCGGAGGTTATTGATATCGATAATCTTCAATAACCTTNTTATATCTAAATATAAAATTTTTAAAAAAAATACATTTTTTGATAATTCTAGATAAACTTTATAATTTAATGTATTTTTTTTAATATAATTATTAATAATTTATTGAGTAGTTAAATTTAAAAAAATTAGATTTTATATATATTTATATAAATTTTAGTGTCAAAAAATTATTACTGATTGATTAAGTTTTTTACATAATTACATTCGGAATATTATATTAAAAAATTTTAATAAGTGTAAATTTACGAAAATTTAATATAGTATAAATTTTCATTATATTACAAGATTTACAAAAATTTTTAAAAATATTACAAAATTTCAATAGTAATACAAATTTTTGAAATTTTATCATGTAATATAAATTTTTGAAATTTTTTTTTTTTTTTTAGACTAGTAAGGTTTTATTTTTATTTATTTAAATACAATTTACTCTTATTAATTACATCAGTAAATTTTTTTAAACGTAAGCCTTCGAAGTCCTTCACTCCGATAACCTTCAAATACCTTCAATATAAACGTAATATTTCAAAGGTTATTGATACCGAAAACTTTCATTTTTATTAATAAAACGTAATATTCCGGAGGTTATTGATATCGATAATCTTCAATAACCTTCACTTTATCATAATAAATGTAATATTTGCGAAGGTTATTGGTCCAATAACTTTCAATAACCTTTAAAAATGAAATTATTACAATAATCTTCAACATAAAAAATTTACTGATGCTAATATATAAAAAATATTTACAAATTTATAAATATTATAAATAAAAAAAAACTAAAAACAATTAAGCTTACATTAACTATTCTACAATCTAATTAGTTAATACAAAATAAAAATTTATTCTAAAGAAGTCAAGACCTAACATTCATTTATATTATAAAAAGGATCATGTAGGTTATAACTATACATGTTCCCAAAATTGATTTTGGATTTTTGAGGTATTTCAACTTTTTGAGATTTATGCAGAATCTATTCTATATATGGAAGTAAAAAAAGTATCCAGTTATGTGTATCTTCAATCAAAGAATAAATCTGGGTAGTCAAAAAATTTTGGGTTTTAAGTAAAATAATTATGTCTTCTATGAAAAACTATTTCGACTTTTTTCTCCAAAATACCAATTTCGGAACCCCAAAATGATTTTGCGTACAAGTATAGTTATAACTATATATGTTCTTAAAATTGATTTTAAATTTTTAAGATATTTTGTCTTTTTGAAATTTATGTAGAATTTATTCTATATATGAAAATAAAAAAATACCTAATTATATGAGGATCCAGAGTAATTTATAAATAGGTCATATTAGAATTTACTTAGTTATCATAGTAAAATTTTTAAAAAGTTATTTATTTTAATTAAAATTTAAAAATTTATTTATAAAAATCATATTTTTTTTTTTATTTCCTAATTTAATATTATCTGATCTATTTATAAATTGCTTGGGGTCCTATTATATGTATTTTTAATCAAGAAATTTATCTAGATAGTTAAAAATTTCAAAAATATTTCGACTATACATGTTTCCAAAATTAATTTTGAATTTTTGAGGTATTTTATCTTTTTGAAATTTATACAGAATTTATTTTATATATAGAAGTAAAAAAAGTATCTAGTTATATATATTTTTAATCAAGAAATTTATCTGAGTAATTAAAAAATTTCAGATTTTAAGTAAAATAATTTTATTTTCTATGAAAAATTATTTTAACTTTTTTCTTCAAAATTGCAATTTTGGGATCTCAAAATAATTTAGCATTGTTATTTTTTTTTTTAATTATTTTATTATTATTTTTAATCTTCTTTTTTTTATTTATTATTTATTTATTTTTCCATTATTTATTGTTATTTTTATTTTTTTTTTTAATTATTTTATTATTATTTTTAATCTTCTTTTTTTTATTTATTATTTATTTATTTTTCCATTATTTATTGTTATTTTTATTTTTTTATTAGAGTAATGCTAATTTTAACCGAGGGGGATTTCCCTCCCCTACTCTTGTTGATGAAAAAAAAAATAAAGTTATTTTATTGGTTTAAACGTATTATGTATGAATAATAAATTTTATGATCTGTATCACGTCACGTCTAGTGTTAGGAATTGCGAATACAAAATCGCGATTAATCGACTATCAACTATATAGTCGAGTATAAATGTTAACGGACAATTAATCGCGATTAATCGGCGATTATCAAAATCGTGATTAATCACAAATAATCGCGATTAATTGTTATATTTTTTTTAAAAAATATAATGATTAATAAATATTAATAATCGCAATTAATCATTATATTTTTTAAAAAAATAATCGCGATTAATAATATAATATTATAATCATTATATTTTTTAAAAAAATATAATAATTAAAAATTATAATTATAATATTATAATTATATAATATTATAATTATAATATTCGAAAGAAAATATAATTATAATATTATATTTATAATATTATATTTTTCTTTCGAATAAAAATTATAATATTATAATTATAATATTATAATTATATAATCTAACAATAATCTTTTTTTTTTTTAGATTCCTTCCGGTCAACATGAGCGAGCCGGTAATAATAATTGAACCTCGGGAAAATTGGACCTACGCCGAGAAGGGAAGAAGGCCACAGCATAAAAATAAAGAAGAGGGCGGAGAAAAGGGTGGAGAAGAGAGTGGAAGAGAAGGTGGAGGAGAGGGTGCGGGAAGAGCCGAAATTACGGTCGCGGAAGGTCACAGATACTCGGGAGAAGGGAGTAAGAGAAGAAGGGGGAGTATAAGAAGAGAAGAGAACTACAGAAGAGAGGAGAGCAAAGAACTTGAGGGGGGAAGAGCGAAAAAAGAAGTGGGAAAAAATAAAATTGCCGAAATCGCTGAAATCGCCGAAATTACAGTCACAAAGGGTTACGGGCGCCACAGACGCTTAAGAGAAGGGAGTACTGAAGTAAGGGGAAGTTTAAGAAGAGAAGAGAGCGAAGAACTTGAGGAAAGAAGAACTGAAAAAGAAGTGGGAAAAAATAAAATCGCCAAAATCACCGAAATCGCCGAAATTACGCTCACAAAGGGTCATGGACGTCATGGACAACTAAGAGAAGGGAATAAGGGAGTAAAGGGAAGTGTAAGAAGAGAAGAGTACGACAAAAGAGAAAAGAGTGAAGAACTTGAGGAAAGAAGAATAGAAAAAGAAGTGTGTAAAAAAAGAAAAAGAATTATAGAAATAAGTGAAGAAGAGGATAAAGAGGAGAATGAAGAGGAGGATTAAGAGGAGGATAAAGAAGAAGATAAAGAAAAGGAAAGCGAAAAGAGAATAAATAATAATAAAAAAAGATTAGAAAAAGAAAAAGAAAAGGCAGTAGAACATGAAAAAAATATAGATATGGAAGATACAGAAGGTTGAATTCTAGAAAATAAATCTATTTTGAATGATAATGAAAATGATTTTTTATCTTTTGAAATGAATTTAATGAATTTTTTAAGTGAAAAAGAAACACCTATTGCTTCATCAAGTAAAAATATTATCCAAAAAACCACAATGAATAGAATAAAAGGTAATACAAATAAGAAAGGAATTGAATTAGATAATTATAAAACCAGTGATGAAAATAATAAAGGTGATGAAGGTGATGAAGATAATGAAGGTGATGAAGGTGATAGAGGTGATGAAGATGATGAAGGTGATGAAGGGGAAATCAGTAACAATAATATTCTAAGTAATTCCAGTCATCTTCAAAATCGTAGAAAAAGAAAAGCATCTGTTTTATTAAAAACTTCTAAAGGAAAAAAATTAAAAACAAAAAAATCAAAAACAGTGGCAGCATTGAGAACTAGTTTTGTTTGGGATTTTTTCATAACTGATCATGATACAGAAACAGGTGTTGTTTATGCAATCTGTCAAGTAAAAGATTGTACACGCAAATATACTCATCATGGTTCTACAACTAATTATACAAAACATCTTCGTGATGATCATCATATTACTGAAGCTTCACTATCTTCAAAAACTCCAGAAGAAATAAAAAATCTAAAACAATCAAACCAACAATCTATTGTTGAACTTTTATCAAGACCTCTTAATTCAAGAAAACAAAAATTATTAAATCAAGATCTTGTGAAATTTATAGTAGGAACAAGACAACCATTATCTATTGTTGAAAATGATTATTTCAAAAATTATAGTAATGCACTCAATTCACAATTTTCTATTCCTTGCATTAACACAGTTAAAAATTTAATAGATCTTTCATATAATTATATGAAAAGACAACTCAAAGACACTATAATTAATTCTATTGATTATATTCATTTAACCTTTGATCTGTGGTCATCAAAAGCACATGATTCATATTTAGGCATTACTGCTCATTGGATTAACAAAGAATTTGAAATTTGTAATATGGTTTTGAATGTTGGAGAAATACCATATCCACATACTGGTGTTGAAATTTCTCGTCATGTATCAAAAGTTCTTGATGACTGGAATTTGGAAGATAAAATAATAATTATAGTTATAGATAATGGAAGTAATGTTAAATCTGCAGTAACAAGATTGGGAAAAGATTGAATCCCATGTGCTGCTCATACATTGCAATTATCAGTTAATAAAGGATTAAAAATAATTGATCCTTTAATAACAAAAGTAAAAAATCTTATTATTTTTTTAGGAAGTGATAAAAGAAGACAACAATTAAGATGTGCACAAGTTATGTGTAATCAAATTCAAGAAAATGAAACAGTTGAAATTATTAAGCCTATAGATATAAGGTGGAATTCATTTTACAATGCTTTAGTTCAACTTTATGAATTAAAAAATTTAATTAAATGGTTAGCTAATAACTTAGAAAATAGTCATTTATCAATTGATGTTCGTGATTTTAATATTATGGATCAACTTTTATCCACTTCAACTGAATGGAAAACTATTCAAGATTTAACAAAATTATTAGCTTCTGCTGAACAAGCAACAAGATTATTAGGAGGAGAAAATTATACAACATTAGCTCTTACTGCTCCAATAATTGATGAAGTTATACGTAATTTTAAAAATATAAAATCAAAAAATACTATTATTACAAATATTACAATTTCAAATATTTGTAATACTATTTTGAATGATCTTGAAACAAGATGGAATATCCCAAATAATTATGGAGTAATTGCATCATTTTTAGATCCTAGATTTAAAAATTTAACTTTTTGTTCACAAGTAAGTATATATTTTTTTAATTAAATAATTTATATAATATTTAACTTTTTATATAATTTATTATTTAGAATACACGTGATATTATACATAACAAAATTAAAAAAGAAATTGAAGAAATTGTAAATTCGTCATTTGATGAAACTCAAAGTTTATTAGAAGTAGATTCAACATCTTTAATATCATCTTTTTTTTCACATCTTTCTTCAACTTCCAATCAAGAATTTAGAACTCATTCAAATGAATTTGAACAATATTTACAAATGAAAGAGTTATTAATGCATGAAAAAAGTGATCCTTTAATTTGGTGGAAAGCAAATTGTAATTCATATCCCAATTTATCAAAATTGGCACAAAAATATTTATCAATTCCTGCAACATCTGTACCATCTGAAAGATTATTTTCAGATGCTGGAATTCATGTAACTTCTCTTAGAAATAGGTTAAATCCACATTTAGTCAATTAAATTCTTTTTATTAAACGAAATAATACATATGTAGAAATGATTCCTTAATAATTTTTAATTTTTAATATAACTTTTATAATTTCTAATATTAATTCACCAATTCTAAATGTTAATTCTGATTTAATATCAAACCATTTAATATTAATTATATTAATAAATCAATTTAAATATTGAAATTTTATAAACTTTGTTATTTATTAATTAATATCAAAATTGAGTATTAAATAAATATTTTATTTAAAAGAAATAAACATTTACTTATATTTTTATATTTGCTTAGTAGTGATTTTGATGGTATTAGCATCAGAAAATTTTTAGAGGTAAAAATTTGCACAAATTTTTACCACCTGTGAAAATTTTCGCAAATTTTCACTTATTTCTTTCTGTTTTTTTGACTTCGCTCGCGATTATTGAAGCACAGAGCAATTTTCTACTAAAATATTTCTAAGACAGAAAGAACGGTCTTGTTTTTAGCTACAAAATGGTATGTGTTTCATCCTTATAGCATTGATATTCGCGAAGTTATTCAAGTTTTTAAAAAAATATCAGTGAAAAATCACCAAATAATTGCCGAATAATCGTCGAATAATCGCGAATAATCGCCGAATAATCGTTGAATAATCGTCGAATAATTGCCGAATAATCGTTGAATAATCGTTGAGACGAATAATCGCCGAATAATCGTCGAATAATCGCCAAATAATTGTCGAATAATCGCTGAATAATCGTGAATAATCGGCGAATAATCGCGATTATTTGTTGAATAATCGTGACGAATAATCGAGTACAAATATATACACGATTCCTAACACTAGTCACGTCTTGTACTTTAGTCAAAAAATCAGAATAGATCTTCCTCCGGTAAATTTTTTCAAATATTGAAGCATTTCTTGTGTAGTTTTGTTTCACTTCTTAACTTCCTCTCATCGCGGTTCTTCTTGTGGTGCTTCCTCTAATCATCTTTCTTGTCGATTTCGCCATAGCTTTTGTGGTTTCTTGTCGATTTCGTCGTGGCTCTTGTGATACTTCTTTTAATCATCTTTCTTATTAATTTCTTCGTGGTTCTTGTGGTGCTTCCTTTAATTGTCTTGTCGATTTTGTCATAGTTCTTGTGGTGCTTCTTCTATTCGATTTTGTCGTGGTTCTTGTGGTACTCCTTCTATTCACCTTTCTTTGTTGATTTCGGCTCAGTTCTTCTTGCGATGCTTCCTCTTGTTGGTGATTTGGTTGTAGTTCTTGTGGTACTCTTTCTATTCGTCTTTCTTTGTCAATTTCAGCTCAGTTTTTCTTGCGATATTTCCTCTTGTTGACAATTTGGTCGTGGTTCTTGTGGTGCTCCTTCTATTCGTCTTTCTTTGTCAATTTCAGCTCAGTTCTTCTTGCGATGTTTTTTTTTGTTGACGATTTGGTCGTGGTTCTTGTAGTGCTTCTTCTATTTGTCTTTCTTTGTTGATTTCAGCTCAGTTCTTCTTGTGATGTTTCCTCTTGTTGGCAATTTGGTTGTGGTTCTTGTGGTGCTCCTTCTATTCGTCTTTCTTTATCGATTTCGGTTCAGTTCTTCTTGTGATGCTTTCTCTTGTTGGTGATTTGGTCGTGATTCTTGTGATGTTTCTTCTATTCGTCTTTCTTTGTTGATTTCGGCTCAGTTCTTCTTGCGATGTTTTCTTTTGTTGACGATTTGGTCGTGGTTCTTGTGGTGCTCCTTCTATTTATCTTTCTTTGTCGATTTTGGCTCAGTTCTTCTTGCGATGCTTTCTCTTATTGACGATTTGGTTGTAGTTCTTGTGGTGCTCCTTCTATTCGTCTTTCTTTGTCGATTTCAGCTCAGTTTTTCTTGTGATGCTTTCTCTTGTTGGCGATTTGGTCGTAGTTCTTGTAGAAATTGAGTATTAATTGTGATAAATTGTGGGAGGTTCGAAAGTTGGATGTTTGAAGTTGAGTATATCGTATATTTTAAACTGATTCTTATTAATAGTTGGTTTTTTCTTTATTGTTATCGAATCTCAGAAAAGTAAAAGAAACGGGAAATGATGAAAAAGAAAATAAATAAAACCTCGAGGAAGAAATAAATAAACAACAAAATGGAAGAATTGACTGAATTGGAAATCAAAACGTAAAATAAATTGCAATAATAATTATAATCGAAACCAAGAAAGCTATAAAAACAATAACTGGAGAAATATGGTAATTTAATTATGTTCAAAATTGAATATTAAAGTAATATTTTTTTTTCTTCATGTATTTTTATACTGATTCTTATTAGAAAAGTAAAAACGGAAAATTTGAAAAGAGAATAAAATAAATCTCAAAGAAAAAATAAATAAAGAACAAAATGGAAGGATTAATTAAGAAATTAAAATGTAAATAAATCAGAAATTATAATGATAATTATTAACAAAACCAGAAAAGTTATAAAAACAATAACTGGAGAAATAAAGGTAACAATGATAGTATTAGATGCAGATAGGCAATTCGTTTATATTGTGGGTTATTCAAACAATGAAAATATTGATTTTCTTAAATATTTATTGATTGTTAGTTGATTGATGATTTATCAATTTAATATCAAATAGATTTGTTGTAAAAATTCTTATAAAATTGGAAATGATTATGTAACAATAAATGTTGTAATTTTTTTTTTGTAATTTTGTTAAAATTTATTTATTTATTAAAGAAATTTAAAAAAATTTAATCTTCATTGTCAAATTTACATGTTGTACGATTATGTCCTTTCTGTCCACACTTGTGACATTTTCTTCGATTGTCTTAAATTTTACCATCTCTTTAAATATTAAAATCAACTTGTTTTAAATGATTCCTTTTATCTTTCTTATCTTAAATTTCAACAGCACTCTTTGCCCTTCCTGCTGGTCTTCCCTTTCTAGCTGTAATAATTGGATTTTTTATACCTGCTATATCCAATTCTTTATTACTAGTACTTTCATCTTGACTAGTTAATATTTCTTGTTTATTATTTAAGAATTCTTGATACATGCCAATTAATTCTTCATACGAATTTGTAGCAAGTGCCAAATCTATAACTTTTCTCATTATATCATATGCGCGTCTATATTTTATCCAATTATTATTAAGTTCTTGAAGTTTTGGAGTAAAAATTTCACCACCTCTTACTTTTTTTATATGTTCTAAACTAAAAATATTCTTGAAATTATTATCCAAATTATTAATATTACAGAGACTAATAGGAGCTTGTTGAAGAATGGTATTTAGATCATAGATAATTTTATCATCTTTGTACCAACGATTGGAAATTAATCCAATATGCCATTTTGCATTTGGAGAAGTTTGCAAAATTTTATAAAAATGTCTGCACGGATATCCGTGTGTAATTAATAAATTACAAGTACATTGGTGAGACCCATCAGAAATTAAAATAATATACTGATATTTGATGCCACATGATTATACTTGCACACAAAATTATTTTGGGGTCCCGAAATTGCAATTTCGGGAAAAAAAGTTAAAATAGTTTTTCATAGAAGACGAAATTATTTTATTTAAAACCCAAGATTTTTTGACTACCCAGATTTATTTTTGAATTAAAGATACACATAACTGGGTACTTTTTTTACTTCCATATATAGAATAGATTCTACATAAATCTCAAAAAGTCGAAATACCTCAAAAATTCAAAATCAATTTTGGGAACATGTATACACATGATTATACTTGCACGCAAAATTATTTTGGGGCCCTGAAATTGCAATTTCGGAGAAAAAAGTCGAAATAGTTTTTCATAGAAGACGAAATTATTTTACTTAAAACCCGAAATTTTTTGACCACCCAGATTTATTCTTTGATTGAAGATATATATAACTGGGTACTTTTTTTACTTCCATATATAGAATAGATTCTACATAAATCTCAAAAAGTCGAAATACCTCAAAAATTCAAAATCAATTTTGGGAACATGTATACACATGATTATACTTGCACGCAAAATTATTTTGGGGCCCTGAAATTGCAATTTCGGAGAAAAAAGTCGAAATAGTTTTTCATAGAAGACGAAATTATTTTACTTAAAACCCGAAATTTTTTGACCACCCAGATTTATTCTTTGATTGAAGATATATATAACTGGGTACTTTTTTTACTTCCATATATAGAATAGATTCTGTATAAATCTCAAAAAGTCAAAATATCTCAAAAATCTAAAATCAATTTTGGAAACATGTATACACATGATATATTATATACATGTCGTCAAAACTAATTTGACCTTGACTCAACTCTTAAAATTTTAATTTTTAATTGCGTCTGACTCAACTAATTGCGTCAATCACTAGTAAAAATCAAAATTTACCTTGACTCAACTCCAATTTTTCTCAATTTTAATTGCATCTGACTCAATTCAATAATTTTGACGATATGTATAATATATTAACTCGCCAAATTTCTACAATTTTGGATATTTCAATTGTTGACAAAATATCTTCCAATAAAACTTTTGTAACTTCATAATTGTCTTCACGCGTACCTTCATTATAATTATCATCATTGTGTCTCTTAAAATGTTAAAAAATAATAATTACTATTAACTGTTAATTAGAAACGCGATTAATAATTTTTTACAAAATTAATATTAGCAAACCTTAATATTTGTTTCCCATTGTGTAATATCAAGCATGAATGTATCATAATAAAAGCATTTTTGCATTTGTTTACATATAAATATAACCATTGGTCCCATAAGATAATCAGATACAATTTTTTCGATAGATTGAAAATATTTTTTTGGAATATTTTACAATCCAACACTTGGAATTTCTTCTTTGTATTCTTGAGCCTTAACATATTTAGCTTCATTATCCAGTAATTGTTGAATTTCTTTAACAAGTGTTAAAAGTGATGCTCCGGAATTAACACTATCATGAACTTTCTTATTTAAGCTTTCTATACGTTGAGTACTATTTGCACTATATATGTCGTCAAAACTAATTTGACTTTGACTCAACTCTTAAAATTTCAATTTTTAATTGCGTCTGACTCAACTAATTGCGTCAATTACTAGTAAAAATTAAAATTTGTCTTGACTCAACTCCAATTTTTCTCAATTTTAATTGTGTCTGACTCAATTCAATAGTTTTGACGACATGTATAATTTGCACCAGCAGTAAATTGTGAATTAATATAACAAACTGCCCATTTAGTTTTTAAAGATTCCAGTTATCTATTAATATAACTTGATATAGTTAAATATTTTTCTCTTAAGTTTTTTCATCAGGTTTCAAAAATTGCTGGAGCCAAGGTATTTCAGCACAAAAAAAAATCATTTCGAAACTCTCGAAATTCATTTGTAGTAAGTTTGTTACGCAAATTTTTTTTGAGATTCAGATCAATATGAAAAATGCGCAAACAATGAACGGAACCAGAAAATTCTATTGATATTGCATTGCTTATTGCAGGATCTGAATCTGTAAATACTACTCGAGGTATTAAATTTTCAGTAGATTTATTAATCATTTTTAATGCTCATATGAAACTTTCTTCAGTTTCATTTTCTAAAAAAGCTGTTGCCACCAGGCGTGTTCGATTACAATTATTTATTGCAGCAAAAAAACAAGCAACTATATTATATTTGTTGGTTCGGGAGGTAGCATCAAAAAATATAATATCATGATATCTTGTTCAAATATATTGTTGTTCTGGAGACATCCAAACTAAGCCACATAAACAGTGTTCAGAACCATCAAGTTTTGTTTTAATAAACTATCTTGAATCATTTTCTTTTTGAATATATAAATGGTGTAATATATCCGATGCATCATATTCTTGTCATGTTAATAAATTTTTTTTTACTATCTAAATAGCATTATGTAAATTTTTTTGATTTATAATTTGTCCTAGAAATTGTCCTTTCAAAAGATTACAAATATTTCGTGCACTAGTTATACTATGAGATATATAAAAATTAATAAATTCTACCATTTCTTCATTTAATTTACGATGTTTAGCTATAGTAGTTGGAGGAGATGGAATCATTTAATGATTATGTTCATTAATAACAATTGTAAATAATATATTTGAACTGGATTTTGGAAGATTTCCATTAACATGCCATTGGCAATCTGTACATTTGGATTGTCTATTGCGGTAAATTTCAGGATTAAGTTTTTTTTTTTGCTTGATATTTGCCAGCACAACTACATTCTCATGTTATTTTTCGTAATACTTTAGTTCCATCTTCAGTTAATGATTCTACTCGTTTTCGTCTAACACTAAATCTTTTTATTTTTGAATAATAATTCAAATATTTTTCAGCATCTGATCAATTAAAAAATAATTGTCCAACGTACAATTCCATTTCCGTTTCATCATCTGAATTATCAATATCAAAATTTGTATCCTGAAAAATAAAAAAAAACTTGTAAAATATAATGTATACTTTTTTCTTTACAAAAAATTTTATTATAGAAAAATAATAATATTAGTAATTCAAGATATTTTTAAAAAAAACTTATGTTCATTTGTTCTATTTCTAAGTCTATATTATTTTCAGGTTCATTTTCTATTTCATATACTAGAAGTTCTGACAAAGTATACGTGTTGCCCAAATCCCAAATAATTTGGGATTTGGGATGCCAAAATGCACAAATTACTAGTATTTGGGATTTGGGATTTGGGATTTGGGATTTCGGCATTTGGGATTTTGGCATTTGGATTTTGAATTTGGGCGGCAGGTATATGACAAAGTGGAATTATAATCTAATAAAGGGTTTATACTTTCTATATTTTCTACACATTGTTCTTTATTACTATCAGGAAAACTTGTTCTAGCTCTCTTATTGATTTTATTATTGAAAATTGTGATACTATTCATTACAAAACAAAATATGTGAAATGTTCTTGCAGTATTTTTCGTTTGAAACAGTATAAAGTTATATGTAACACAAAAATATGTATTTGACGTGTAATTATTTATATTTATATTTATCATATTACAGGGAGGGGGAGGAAATTTCACTCCCGGTTAAGTGTAGTTTTTTTCTAATTATTAAATCTTATTTAATTGTAAATTATTAATTTAGATAATATAATTTCTAAGCCAGTATTAAGTAAATTATTAAATAAATAATATATTTGTTATTTAAATATTAAATATTTTTATTTTTAATTTAATTTAGATAATTTAATTTTTGAATTAAAGCAAGATAAAAGTTTATATTTATTTAAATAAATTATATTTTTTATATTTAAAAGATATTGTTTAAATAATTATTATTAAATTTATATACAGTTGCTACTNATTGGGATTTGGGATTTGGGATTTGGGATTTTGGCAAAAAATACTAATTATAATTTGGGATTTGGGATTTGGGATTTGGGATTTTGGCAAAAAATACTAATTATAATTTGGGATTTGGGATTTGGGATTTGGGATTTCGGCATTTGGGATTTTGGCATTTGGATTTTGAATTTGGGCGGCAGGTATATGACAAAGTGGAATTATAATCTAATAAAGGGTTTATACTTTCTATATTTTCTACACATTGTTCTTTATTACTATCAGGAAAACTTGTTCTAGCTCTCTTATTGATTTTATTATTGAAAATTGTGATACTATTCATTACAAAACAAAATATGTGAAATGTTCTTGCAGTATTTTTCGTTTGAAACAGTATAAAGTTATATGTAACACAAAAATATGTATTTGACGTGTAATTATTTATATTTATATTTATCATATTACAGGGAGGGGGAGGAAATTTCACTCCCGGTTAAGTGTAGTTTTTTTCTAATTATTAAATCTTATTTAATTGTAAATTATTAATTTAGATAATATAATTTCTAAGCCAGTATTAAGTAAATTATTAAATAAATAATATATTTGTTATTTAAATATTAAATATTTTTATTTTTAATTTAATTTAGATAATTTAATTTTTGAATTAAAGCAAGATAAAAGTTTATATTTATTTAAATAAATTATATTTTTTATATTTAAAAGATATTGTTTAAATAATTATTATTAAATTTATATACAGTTGCTACTGGTCGAATGAACAAAAATCGGAATCCTATTGATGGCGGAAATATGCATAAATCGGACATCCTATTTGTGAAAATTCATAAATTGGAAATTCCTATTTATAAATCAGAAAAAATCGACTGCCTATACTTAATAAATCTTAGCAAATTTAGTCATCAATCGAAATCCTATTCATGATAAAACCGTCCTATTTTTTTTCATTTGACCAGTGTACATCAGAACAAGAAAAAAGTTTTTTAATTATACTTTTTAATTATTTAATTTTATTTATTATAACANATTAAATCTTATTTAATTGTAAATTATTAATTTAGATAATATAATTTCTAAGCCAGTATTAAGTAAATTATTAAATAAATAATATATTTGTTATTTAAATATTAAATATTTTTATTTTTAATTTAATTTAGATAATTTAATTTTTGAATTAAAGCAAGATAAAAGTTTATATTTATTTAAATAAATTATATTTTTTATATTTAAAAGATATTGTTTAAATAATTATTATTAAATTTATATACAGTTGCTACTGGTCGAATGAACAAAAATCGGAATCCTATTGATGGCGGAAATATGCATAAATCGGACATCCTATTTGTGAAAATTCATAAATTGGAAATTCCTATTTATAAATCAGAAAAAATCGACTGCCTATACTTAATAAATCTTAGCAAATTTAGTCATCAATCGAAATCCTATTCATGATAAAACCGTCCTATTTTTTTTCATTTGACCAGTGTACATCAGAACAAGAAAAAAGTTTTTTAATTATACTTTTTAATTATTTAATTTTATTTATTATAACAATTTAATTATTTTAATTTTATTTATTATAACAATTTAATTATTATTTTTAATATCTTTATTACTTTAATATTAATAATTACAAATTAAATTCTTTAGTTATAAATCTTACTTCTCAAACTATTTCTTCAGATATTTGTTTTCAATCAACAATTTCACGTCAAGTATCATCTCTTTCTACAGATATTTTTTCTTTACTGACTATAGAAAAAAAAAATATTGAAAATAAATTTGTTTTTATGGATATTACAAATAACATTTCTTCTACACATGGAAATATAATTACTAGACATGGAATATTAAGAGAAGTTGCACGTCGAGATTTACAAATTTACATCGACAAAATGGCCAATCAAATAAATAAAGGAAGAAAAAGAATAATGAAACATCAAATTGAAAATTTAATCAGAGTGATTATACTAAAAATTGATAGATTTGGTGTTGATCGACTTACTTTTTCATGTAAAATTTTGGAAAAAACCAATAACAATAAATATCAATTAGATTCTAAATTTGAAATACTTAAGATATATTATTCTGCAAATGAAATGGAATCTTTGGAAACTACAGTTTTTCCAGAATTAGACAATATTCCTTTAAATAAAATATTAGTAAGAGAAGTATTATATCTCCAAAGTATTGGATTAGTAACAGGAGATATATACAATTGTAAAATAAATTGCAATAATAACAAATGTCGATGTAAAAGGACAAGTGAAAAATGTTCAAGCAGATATTATAGTAGATGTTCATGTCAAAACAAAAATTAAAATTAAAATTAAATAAATTTTATAAATTTTTTAAAATTTTATAATAAATAAATTAAACTTAAATTTAGTTTTAATATTTATTTTTTTTCAATAATTAAATTTGTATTAAATTAATTATTAAATGCAAAAAATATATTTTGTTTAAAAAAATTTGAAGATATACTGTATTTATTATGAAAAAAATTTTAAATACTGGAAAATTTGTTATATATTGTTCAATAATTTTGTTAAAAGTTTCTTTACTAATAAAATTATATTTCATAGTGAGTTTAAAAAAAATTAAAGGTATATTTTATTGGCACAAAAAAAATATTATATAATTTTATTGTTACAAAAAAAAAAAATTAAAGATCGCAGATTGCAAAATATTAAAGATCACAGATTACGTCATATTGAAGATCATGCGACACTTGAAGCACCTCAAATTAATTCTTGACTTAGATGACAACTGAGTCACCTCAGATGATCATTTTTTGAAACAATTCATATCAGGCACCTCAGGTGACAATTGAGTTAAGAAAACATCTGAAGCACAACATATCTATGATTATTTTTTGATACACTCATTTTTAAGTAACATGATACAACTAATAGAGAACCCTTAACCTATACCCCGGGTATAGATTCTTTTCCTGTGCCCCGGGATATAGACTCTTATCCTATGTCTCTCCAAATTTTATTGATCCATAATTCGGCAGGTGATCAGGAATTTTCACGTGGAATTTTGAGGAGGTGACAAATTTTGAGTGACAAATATGGTTTCCGCATGCAAAAAAATTTTAAGTCCCTAGGATATTTAATAAAAATCAATATTCGAAAGGTGTGACACACGGTGATAAATACACTACCCCTGATAAATCCTAAACCTAACTTATGCATTTGATGTAATGACATGTGAGGACACAGGATAAGAATCTATACCCCCTGGAACAGGTTAAGATTTCCCCAACTAATATACATTGTTCACATGATTTATAGAATATGAATATCACGTGACCATCGAATAATTAGTTGTAAAGTATCAAAAAATAACCGTTGGTGTATCAAAAACGATACTTTTGCCGAATAATTAGTTGCACACGTTACTTAAAGTATCAAAAAAATACAGTCTGACCTCTATATAGTCACACCATTGGTAAAAAAAATAAATAGGTGCTTATAAAGAGGTTGTGACTATATAGAGGTTTTTTTATAAAGCATTATTAAGTATTGGTTTCAAAGGGTGTGACTATAAAAACTCTGTGATTATAGAGAGGTTTTTTTACATAGCATTAATAGGTGCTGGTTTTGTGTGAAAGGGTGACTATAAAGAGGTTTTTATATGATGTGACTATATAGGGTGTGACTATAGAGAGGTCAGACTGTATATCAAAAAAATAACCATGGATCTATCAAAAACGATACGTTTGCTACTTTTACAGACAGGATGNTACCCCCTGGAACAGGTTAAGATTTCCCCAACTAATATACATTGTTCACATGATTTATAGAATATGAATATCACGTGACCATCGAATAATTAGTTGTAAAGTATCAAAAAATAACCGTTGGTGTATCAAAAACGATACTTTTGCCGAATAATTAGTTGCACACGTTACTTAAAGTATCAAAAAAATACAGTCTGACCTCTATATAGTCACACCATTGGTAAAAAAAATAAATAGGTGCTTATAAAGAGGTTGTGACTATATAGAGGTTTTTTTATAAAGCATTATTAAGTATTGGTTTCAAAGGGTGTGACTATAAAAACTCTGTGATTATAGAGAGGTTTTTTTACATAGCATTAATAGGTGCTGGTTTTGTGTGAAAGGGTGACTATAAAGAGGTTTTTATATGATGTGACTATATAGGGTGTGACTATAGAGAGGTCAGACTGTATATCAAAAAAATAACCATGGATCTATCAAAAACGATACGTTTGCTACTTTTACAGACAGGATGATGAATATGATATTCGAAGGGTGTGACATTCGGCCCTAACCACAACCCATGCATTTAGCACGTGGGGTGAAATTTTGGGTAAGATTATATTTAAAGAGTTTTTATTGGTTAAATTTAAGATAATTAAATTTTGGAGGGTGCACCGTAGCAAGTTTACATCTTTTAATAAATTTTACCAATCAAATTCTAAAATCGTTATCAAAAAAACCACATAAATAAGCCCCGATTTCTGCGTTGCCACTCTGAATCCTCTAAATTCTCATTAAACTAGGTAATACGTTTAAATGCTTTTATTTAATAAATTGTCTCAAAATTTATCATACGTGACGAATATTTTTATATTTTTCATCATATTATAATAATAATAATAATAATAATTAGAAATAATGGCGACCAAAATTTTTTTTTCGAAGCAAGGGAATTCAATACCTTATGGTAGGTTAGGCAAAAAAAATTAATACGAAATAAATTTAATTTTTTAATTTTCTACTGATTACTAATTAAGTAATTCATCAATTTTTCTTAAGCCAATATCGCATTGGCATATTATATAAATGGTCAATCTAATGAATCTAATGGGACACAGAAAATTGATATCGAATGGAAAGATTCTAGTAATAGTAAAAATAATGAATCTAATGTTGAATTAATAGTTGACAAGTAATTTTCCAAAATATTCTGACCACGTTTTCTATATCTTATATATCCTCTGTATAGAAGAAAACCATAATTAATTTTATTGATCTCAAAAATATTCTTTTAATTATCAGCGGAAAAATTGTTGACACCGAAAATGTAGCTCGATATCTGGCAAGAACTTATAAAGATTTAGGATTATACGGTTCCGACACGATATCATCTACTTTAGTAATAATAATTTTACAATTTAATTTTTTCTTTACTTTTAATCATTTGACTTTGGTTTTTCTAGTATTTTAATGTATTGAAAATATTCATGAAAAATATTTTATTAGATCGATCAATGGATAGATTTTGCGTTGATTAACTTTGGACCCAAAAATTTGAAAGACCTTGATTCAGCCCTGGATGAAGTAAATCATCATCTTACTCTAAGAACTTTTTTAGTCGATTATAAGATTACTTTAGCCGATATCATTTTGTGGGAATCATTGAAAAGTAATGTTCGAATATAACAAAAAGGTCTAATATTATTATTATTCGGAAAATGAATATACTTTAATTTATATTTAATTATATTTCTTTAGATTCTCCGGTCTTTAAACACATGCTTAAGTCTGGTAAAGATATCGGAATATATTTAACTCGATGGTACAATTATGTGAGTTCATTGGATTTTATCCAAGAAAGTCTTGCTTGGCAAACGTGGTCGGCTGAGTCATCAAAAGTAAGAATATATAATTGGGTAATGTTATTCCTCACCCGGATGAGATAAAATACTGCTCACCCCTATAACTTCTCAAGTAATATTACTTTCATGTGATTACCAAATGATTACCAGGTGTGATGCAATGTGACAATTATAGGGTGAGAAATTCACCCGGGTGAGGAATAACTTTTCTCTATATAATTTATGTGTTGTTGTTGTCGCTATTATTTGTGACTTTTTACTAATCCTATTTCGAATTTTATTTTGAATTTTATTGTGGAAAGCCTCGCAAGGAACAACCAAATATGAATATTGGACTCACTAATGCTGAACTTGGAAAAGTCGTAACTAGATTTCCTCCCGAACCAAGTGGATACCTTCATATTGGTCACGCCAAAGCAGCATTGTTAAATGAATATTTTGCTAGAGAGTATAATGGTAAATTTATTCTTAGATTAGATGATACGAACCCTAGCAAAGAAAAGGTTTGTTCTTACATTAAAAATATATATATTTCAATATTATATTTCAAATTAGAATATATTGATGATATACTAACATTTAAATTTAATAATAATAATAATAATAATAAAGCAAGAATTTGAAGAAACTATTAAAGAAGATTTATCCCATCTCGGAATTTGTCCGGATGCAATATCTCATACCTCAAACTATTTTGAAGAACTTTATCAATATGCTATTAAGATTATCAAAAAGGGATTAGCTTATGTGGATGATACTGATGTAAACACGGTAATTAAATATTCTATATTAAATTTTTTTTTTTTTTAATTATAAATTTGCTTCTAAATTTAATTCGTAATTCTTTGAAATTTTTTTTAAAATTAGATGCGCGAACAAAGAATGGATGGTATTGCTTCTAAATGTCGAGATTTATCTATCGAAGAAAATTTACAGAGATTTGATGATATGTTTAAGGGAACAGAATTTGTAGGTGGAAGCAAATCTATATATATTATTATTTTATATATTTATTTTATTATTTAGTGCAAATAAGTAATAAATAATAAATAATATTTTTAGGGGTTAAATTGCTGTTTGCGGGCAAAAATTGATATGGAAAATCTAAATAAAGCTCTACGTGATCCTGTCATCTACAGGTGCAATTTGTTGTCTCATCCTCGTACAGGGTATTTATAATAATGTCAATAGTCTTAATTATTTACATTTTAATAACTTGCTTTAAAATAAGGAAAATTATGCTATACACTATTCACAAAAAAAAATATTAGGAATCAATGGAAAATTTATCCAACTTATGACTTCGCGTGCCCAATTGTTGATTCCGTTGAAGGTGTCACCCACGCTTTGAGAACTAATGAATATCGGGATCGTAACGCTCAATATGATTGGATTCTCAACGCGTTAGATTTAAGAAAAGTTTATATTTGGGATTTCAGGTTAATTTATATATATATATATATTTTTGAAAATATAATAGAAGATAATAAAATATTATACCAAATGATTTTAAGTGATTTTAAATTTTATATAGTCGATTGAATTTTGTATATACTTTGTTATCTAAACGAAAGCTTGCATGGTTTGTTGAAAAAGGTTTTGTTAGTGGATGGGATGATCCAAGATTTCCTACTGTTCGAGGTAGATATTATATAAAAATAGGGATACAACGATATCGAATAACATTTAGTGTAATAGTTTTATGATCATCAAACGAAATTTTAACTCCTATATAATTATTTAGGAATTCTTCGACGTGGGATGACTGTTGAAGCTTTAAAAAAATATATTCTTACTCAAGGTGCTTCTCAAAATACAGTTTTACTTGAGTGGGATAAGTTGTGGGCAATAAACAAATCAGTTATTGATCCAGTTGCCCCAAGACATACTACAGTTCTTGAAAAAGATCTGTAAGTTGAATACTTAGTATACAGTGTGATTTATTTATATAATTTCGGTTATCCAAATCAATCTTAATTCTTATCTACTTTATTAGTGTTAAGGTCAATATTATAAATGGTCCTGAAAATATATATTCTAAGGATTTACCAAAGCATAAGAAAAATCCAGATGTTGGAACAAAGAAAACTTGGTATTCTTCAAAAATTTTAATCGATCAAGAAGATGCCAAGACTTTTGATATTGAAGAGGAGGTAAGAAACTTTTAAAATGCATCATCTCAGAAAATTGTTAAATATCTTTCTTTATCATATTTCTAACACCATACAATGAAACTTTATAAAGATTACTCTCATGGATTGGGGAAATGCTTTTGTCAAAGCTATTCATAAATCAACATCTAATCCGGAAGTTGTATCCGAATTAGAATTACAATTACATTTGGAAGGAGATTTCAAAAAGACCAAAAAGAAAGTTACTTGGTTAGCCGATATTCCGGAAGTAATAAAAGTGGTGTTAGTTGATTATGATTATTTGATAACTAAACGAAAATTAGAGGAAAATGATGAACTTCAAGATTATGTAACTGAACAGAGTGAATTCCTTACTGATGCTCTAGCGGATTCCAATGTTAGAGAATTGAAAAAGGGTTCGTTCAGAAGTTATTGTTTTTTTTCCCTTACTGTAATTAAACTAACTATTCTATTTGTATAGGAAACATAATTCAATTTGAACGCAAGGGTTATTACATACTAGATAATGATATTAATGAAATTCCGCGATTTATTTCTATTCCTGATGGAAAGGCTAGTAGTATGGCATCTAAGGCAGGTGAAAATGAAAATACTAGTAGTAAAAGTAGCAAAAAACAGGTTAAGAAAGAAGAAAATAAACAAGGAAAGAAAGATAATAAGAAAGATAATTCTAATGCTGATGTTAGTAGCGTTAGATCGATTTCTGCATCTATTGATACAACAAATGTCAACGCTATAGATGATGGTGTAATTAGTAATATCAAGATGTATAGAGTTCCTGGTATTTATGGTAAGAGAAAAGAAATTATTTTGGTTTTGGAATTTTGTTTTTTGTTTATTATTGTTTTTATTTATCAATTGTTTATTGCAAAATTTTTTGTAGGAAATTTTCCAATTCCTTCGCATGATAAAATTTCAAAAATGTACAATTCACCTAATATTTATATCTAGAATTTTGGAACAAAAATTCTTTAATTTATTTATATTATAAATAATAAATATAAAAAAGTTGTAATTTTGATTTGATAATATGATAAACATTTATTTATATTTAAGATCACGTGGGGTGATAATTTTCAAAACTTAATTTTATTTGTTAAAAATACCAACATTTGTGTGGAACGTAACATAACTTGTAGCATAAACTAGTACTCAATAAGGAAAGTAATAATCAATAATAACACTCAATTAATCCTTTATTTGTTACTTTAATACAAGTGCCAATGGTTAATTTTACAATTGGAGTCATTTCTATAGAACTTGACACAGAGATTCAATCATTCTATGGGAAATTCTATTACCCTAGTGATAATGATAATATAATGATAATAATAATAAAATTTTTATCTCAACAGTGTGAGCACCTACCAATTTGGAAGATCAGAAAAAACAAAAATCTTACTTTGATAAACAATTTATCATCAATTCTTTGGAATATGTTGTGAATAGTTTCAAGAACTTTTTTCATATTTATTAGTTTTAATGGGTGACAAGTTTATTTTTATAGCATCAGTATCTTCTATTGCAACTTTAAGAACCTTTGTGATGTATGAGAAGGCATCAAGGGCAAGGTCTAGATAAACATCCAGAAAATTAATAAGGCATAATTTTTATAGGACTTATGTAATATTATATAAAATTGCATAATGTGATGTGTAAATTTACAGGACTAGTGATATCTGTCATAATTCAAAAAAAAGTGTTGCAATTAATTGCTACATATGGTGTAATTAAAATTTTCTTATGACACAATTAGTTGCAACTGGTTGTAAATAATTACAACAGGTATCTTTATTATACATGTTGTTAAAACTAATTTGGCCTTGACTCAATTCTTAAAATTTCAATTTTTAATTGTGTTTGACTCAATTAATTGCATCAATTACTAGTAAAAATCAAAATTTGTCTTGACTTAATTCCAATTTTTTTAATTTTAATTGTACTCAACTCAATTCAATAATTTTGACAACTTGTATAATCTTTATATAGGGCTATGTAAAATTGTATAAATTTATGTAATATTATGTAAATTTATACTATATAAAATTATATAATTTTACAATATTATATAACTTTATATTTACACAATTTATAAAAATTACACTGGTTGAATAAAGAAAAATAGGTGGGGAGATATGCAAATAGACAGAATACACAAATAAGCAAGAAGATTTGAGATAAGTAAATAGGCAAGGAGATTTGTAAATGAAGCTGATTTGTGTCAAAAGTTTAGTTAATTTTTGATTATTTGACATGTGTTATATAATATTACACCTTATTAATTTTTCTGATAAAAAATACAATTGATACCCTTGTTATTAATAGACCTATTATATACCCATATAAACATTCAATATTCTAATTTTTTTATACATTAATTTTGAATCCATTTTTAATTTGACTACTTTTATTTAGTCAATTATTAATATGTCTCCAATATTTATGATTTTATTTTGTGTCAAGGATATTTGAAATCAATAACAAAAAACTCTTTATTATATAAAAGTCTAATATAAAAGTATAACAATATTAATTATAGATAATAATTGTTTGACAATTATTTTTCTTAGATTTGCATTGGTTGAATAAAGAAAAATAGGCAAAATTTTTGGCACAAATAGGCAAGGAGATTTGCGGATAATACACAAATAGGAATATTTGTGATGATATGTGAATAAGCAGGAAAATTGTGGATGATATGCAAATAGGCTATGTCAAAAATTTTGTCAATTTTTAATCATTTGACATGTATTGAGATGTAAAACATGACTTTTATTTCTTGTAATAACTTCACCTCTTACTTGTAGAGCATCTGAGATGACATGATTTAATATTTTACATGGAACTTACAACCAATTGTAACCAATTGTGACTATATATGTTTTCAAAATTGATTTTTGAGATATTTCATCTTTTTGGGATTTGATTGATTTTTAGATAATTTTTATCTAATTTTGATTATTTGAACCATTATACATGAAACAAAATTAATTTGTGTAATAATAAATAATAATAATAGAAGATCCAATTTTTTCTAGAAAAGAGAAATAATTTACTTTCTTTTTACAGTAGGTTCATTTTCATGCATAAATGATATAGTTATATATAACTTTATATAGAACTAATGTAAAATTGAATCATATAATTACTTTTACCCAACCATTATGCACGAAAAAAAATTAATTTATGTAATAATAAATAATAAAGAATAATAATAACAATTCCTGTTTCTTTTTGTCTATTTTTTCTAGAAAAGGAAAATAATTTACTTTTTTTTTATAATAGGTTTATTTTCACATATATATAGATGTTGAATCATTATTTATAAGTTATCCTGCAAATGTATTTGATATTAAATAATTTAAGTGTCAAAGGAAATTTTGCATTTACTGTTTATTATTTGTTTCTTATTTTTAGCCACAAAATATTATTTAATTGTTTTCATAAAATCGCAAATCTACACGTAATTAGTATAAAAAATTATTATTAATTTATATATATATAAAAATAGACTATATTAATCAATTACTTTACATTTCTAAAGAAGTTTTTGGTTGATAAAATGGTACATCATGACCTGCTTTATATACTGAGACAAATGTTAAACCACAATATGTTTGAATTTCCTTTAGATTCTGATTCACCCAAATACCATTCTTTGAATGGTGCACAATTAAATTGCTTCTGATATTTCCATTGGAAACATTATGTCTTCCCATTCTGTTATATTCATAAAAAGTAAAAATACAGCATGAATAAATTTTTAATAAAGTATGATAGTAAACTAATAGAAATTCTTACCAGTTGCACCCAAAATCCGCATTACCGAAAAACAGCAATGTACGAATGCCTCGATTTACATCTTCCCACTGGTCGAATGGAAAAAAATAGGACGGTTTTATCATGAATAGGATTCCGATTGATGGCTAAATTTGCTTAGATTTATTAAATATAGGCAGTCGATTTTTTCTAATTTATAAATAGGAATTTCCGATTTATGAATTTTCACAAATAGGATGTCCGATTTATGCATATTTCCGCCATCAATAGGATTCCGATTTTTGTTCATTCGACCAGTGTCCTTTTCCATAATGAAAGCTTTTTCAGAACATTCGGTATATTTAATTTAAATAATTGATATAATTCAACGATGGATAGGTATAGGTTGTAGCGTTACATCATAAGGATTTAAACCAGAAAATATAAGTAATAGTTCATTTGGCAATAATCGCCAATCTAACACAATTTTCAGGAGAATTTGTTTCGTCACATTATTTTATATCGAGCTGATTTGATTGAAAAGAAATTTCTCTCAAACACCTATAGGAGAAACATTTCATAACGATATTTTAAATCTTTAATTACAGCTAATACTACAAGATATTTAAGACCAATGACATTAGAAGAAATACGAAGAAATTTATTAGATATATTTATGGCCAGTACAGATATCACATCTAGTTTTAATATATTACATTAGAAAATATCGGTTGAATCTAAATGATTCAAGAATTTAATCAAGTTTTGAAGGAAATTTTAAAAGACCAGTAACCAAAGAAGATCTAGAATATTGTTGTGATTATTAAAGAAGTATCTCGTTTAATACTAGTGGTTAATATGATAGTAAAGAACCTGAAATGATAGCAGATTATTATTTGTGACCTAAAGGAACACAATTTCATATAAATTATAAATTATTCAGACATAGATATTGGGAAGAACCAGAAAGATTTATGAATAATAATAATAAAGATAATTTTTTTATGATGTGGGGAATAGAATTTGTTCGGAAAAAAAATTAGCGGTGACAGAATTAAAATGCTTAATGGCATTAATGTTTAGAAAATATGTAGTAAATAAGAATAATTCTTTAAATATAAAATCATTGATGGTAAGTCAGGAATTAAACCAAGATAAATAGAGATATAGATTTTCATATTTTTATGTATAAAGAGATTTATGAAATAACAAATGAATAAAAATTATCCAACCATATTCCTTTTACGTCCTCGTAGACGAACTATATATATAAAATACATAAATAATCGATTTTAAAGAATATAAGTATATTAATATATTTTAATATCTTACCATCTGCAAATTTTGCTAAAATTTCTTTGGAAGCTTTATAATTTTTAGCATAAGCTTCTAAAATTTCTGCAAACTAAATTATAATAATAATAATAATTATTTATTTAGAAAATAAATAATAATAATCAAAAAAATAAAATTATTATTTAATTTATCATACCATATTTTCAAAATTTGGATGTGTACTTAAAAAAGTTCTTTCCAATACATATAAATCCACAGCTTTATCTTCTGGTAATGATGATACATAACTTAATCCAAAATCAATAACCACCTAAATTAAAATATTATGAATATGATGTTATGAATGAATATATTAAATATTATAAATATATTATAAATATTACAGACCAAAGATTTGTTAGAATCTCTCAATAAAAGATTTGAAGTAGTTAAATCTCCATGAATAACATCAACTGAATGCATTCTTGCTATTGCTATTCCAATTTTTTCTGCTAATTGGTCTATAATTTAATAATTTCATTATATATATATATATATATATATTCATATGTATATGTTCATATAAAAATATATATAATCAAATACAATTAAATATATCTATAAAGAGATATATATATTCCACCTTTCTTAATTTCTTTATTTTCTAATATTAAATCTTTAACAACTTTTCCTTCAATAAATTCCATATATATTTTACTATTTTCCATATCCACAAAATATAACACAGGAGTATCTACTCCTGATTTATAACATTTGAAAAGGGATCTTGCTTCCTTTATTAGTATTATTATAAAAATTTGTATATGTTAATATTATATAAATTAATAATATATGTGTTAATAAATAATATATAGATTGTGTATATGATTATAATAATTTTTAAAGAAAATTTAGAGAATTCGAAATTTGCCTGAGTAATTCTTCTAGCTGTAAGTTTCTTATCAAGAATTGGATGACGATAAGCTTTACCAAACCTTTCTTTAATAATGGCTTTTTTGGTCAAGAAAGGTGCAGTGTATACTCGCTTAAAAATATTATTAAAAATTAATAAAAGTTATTGCACAGTAACTACATCAACTACTTATAAATTATTATTCAGAATAATTACAGCTTCAGCTCCTTGTTTTATTAAAATAGCGTTTTCGGTCATTTTTGGGAGAAGTGATAAAACAAGGATTATCCTTTTTTACAGCGCAGTGAATCTTTTATCTTGGGAAAAATCACATGAGCTTTCCGAATTAGAAATTTATTCTTTATTCATAAACAATTCTATTATTATTATTTTTATTATCACCTCACTTTTATTATCATTTTTATTATCATCATTTTTATTATTATGAATAAAAAAATCTTTATTCATCTTTTCAACTGCTTAAATGCAATTCAAATTACATAACAATTAATCTTTTCTTTTTTTTTCTCCAACAGGTTCACACCAATAATCTTCTTCGACATATTCTTCAGTTGCTTCATGATTAACTGCACGATGATATTGATATTCTGGCATTAATGGACTTTTCTCATTTTTATTAGCTGCTAATTGTTGCTTATTAATAATAATAATATTTTTATTGTTATCAGATTTATTATCCTGTTCTTTTTTTTTTAAATGATGATGATTATTATCTTTATTTCCGTATCCCAAGGTAGTAAACTATTTAAGATGAAATGAAAATTATATAGTATAGCATTAGTTATTTGATTATCATTGTTAAAGTATTATTTTTGTTATTGTACTTTTGTACTTGATAAATTTACCCTCAAAGAATGCGGTTTAACTTGCTTAACTTCATGATTAATAGTAACAATTTTTAATCCATTTTGTTGTGAATTACGAATTAAATGTAAACGAATTGGATTTGAACAAAGAATCATTCGATTATAAAGCATTATTTTTTAATTTAATATATATAAAGATTTGCAGTATTCATTTCTTTTATTTCTGAAAAATGAAGATGGATGGCTTTTATGGTTTTTTGAACTCAATTTGGGTACGTCATTTTTTTTAATAAATTTTGATGTCATTTTTATCATTTAAAACATTTACGTTCCAATATTTGTGCTAACTGGGATAGTCATAACTTCATTCTCATTTTAATGATGACTTCTTAAAGGCCTAATTAGATAAATAAAAATAATAAATTAAAAATAGAGACACGTGAGGATGGAATTTAAAAAAATAAAAAAAATAGATTGCGGATAACTATGAAAAGTGTTAAATGGAGATATTAAAGAAATAGGTGGATTATGTTGATGGCCTAATTAGAAAATGGGTTTTTGTGATGTGATATCAAGGATTTTTAAATGAATATAATATGTTCCTGGGTGGAAATTTCAGAGATTATTTTAATTTTCTCCAGGAATTCGATTAACTTAGCTTTGTAATTGAGATTTTTTTATTATAATAAAATATGGATTAACTTTAAACAGTTTTCTATCTAGCTGTTTTGAAGTTTGAATTGAAATAGTTAATATTATTAATGGTTATTTTTTGCATGCATTTTTCAAATATATGATTCAAAAAATAATCTGCCACGCAAATTCTCAATTATGCAGTTAATGGCTTATAATTTTATTTTCTGATTTATACTACATTCGGAGAATGAATATTCTTAATTATAAATCAATGACAGCTTTAAGAAGATACGCAGCCCAAAGGATTGTGAAGAGATGATGACTTGAAAAGAAGGGAGAGGAGGTTGGTAACCAGTTGCAATAAATTGTAAGTCATTTCATATGAGGTCCATTGCAAAAGTCGTCTGCCATATACAGATCCAAATTCAATCAGAAATTGTTAACATAAAAAAAAAGGAACAATTGTCATTGTCAAAAATACAGAAGAACAGATTAGAAAATGAAGAGCAAAGAAAAAAAGATATAAAATCATTCAATTTTAAAATTTTAACCTGAAAGGGACATCTATTTTGATGCCAATGATTATTGATTTTTTCTTTTACATGTTAGAATGTTTCTGAAGAAGAAACTTCAAGAATAATAGTTGACCATAAGCTTCTCTAATAAAATTTCACAATGAAATCCTATTTTTTTATATTCGAACAAATCAATGATAATATTAATAAGCGGACGTAAAGACATATAACACGCATCTGCATCTTTATTTTCACTTTCGTGAGGTCAATATATAAACCTGTACGGATTTAGCAAAGTACAAACAAACGCTAGAAGGAACTTACTTCCATCCCCCCCAGCCTATGACAGGGCCTTGAATTTTCTATCATCGAAAGCACTTTAAAACCGATGCCTAAATTCGTCTCCCGCACTTTTGTGCTCACCAGTTGGTAACTCAATAATAGCCATAGTGCCATTGCAATATTCCCAGCTTTGACCTTTTCAGCTTTTTTGCATACTGTTTAAATGTTGCCCTCTCTTAAAAACTAGAGGCGGTCTAATAAGATAAATTAAACTTTAGCTTAAGTAAACATAATAAGTTGATATATTTACCTTTCCACCATCTTATTTTCCTTTCTTTTTTCTTTGTTGTCATGCTTATATCTGTAGTCGAGTAGATCTTTATTTTTAAATTTTTATTTGAATTATAAATTGAATATATTTATTTCGATGCTTCAAATAATATAGGGAAAGAAAACTTGAATTTATTATAGAGAGAGATTATTCTTTATTATTATTATTGATATAAGTTCAATTTCCTCATTTAAAATAGTTTATCTTTTAAAGAACTTCACACACTATTATTATTATTTCCTTTAAAAAGATGAAAAGACATCTGATTCTTAAAGTTATCAATCTCTTTCAAAAAGGATTCTGTAATAGAGTTTGTTCCAGTTTTACCTCCTCGACAATGAAGCATTTTACTATATTTAAAGTAATTTTTACACTTTAATTTTACATATTTAAATGATTTGTAAGATGCACGCATTTTATCTAACGTTATATAACTTATTTATACCGTATATGGTTTCATAGTTATATAAGTTTCGTGATCAAGTTTTAAAATGAGATTTTATTGAAATAAATCCTATCATTACTTTTATAGGATTCACCCATACATATCTCCTTTTAATTATATATTTGAATTAAGGAATGAATTTAGTTGGAAATTTATAATAAAGGAAATGAAAAAGAAAACGAAATATTGATCGTTTACGAGGAAGATGATAAGAAGGTGATAAAATAACCATGAAAAATACATATTTTCTTTTAATTTTATATTTGTATTAAGGAATGAATTTAGTTGGAAATTAATAATAAAGGAAAATGAAAAGAAAACGAAATATTAATCATGTTTACAAGGAAAATGATAAAATTACATAAAATATAGTAATACATGTACAAAAAAAAAAAGATAGAGCGAAATGTAAAAAATAGTACATGTAAATGAAATGTAAATATAATATTGTTAATCTTCTTCAAACATTGGTACACTCCGACTTAAGTGTGATGGAATATTTCTTCTGTAATTAACACGAGGATAGTTTGGATCTGTTTCATTACCAATCACATAAACTTCATTTACACCATCTTCATCATTTTCATCATAATCATCTTCATCATAATCATTTTCATCATAATCATTTTCATCATAATCATTCTCTTCGTAATCATTTTCTTCGTAATCATTTTCATCATAATCATATTCCTCACTATCTTCTTCATCATCGAATTCGTTAACATATTCTTCATAACCATGTTTTTCGTATTCATCTTCATCATCATCGTCATCATACTCATCGTCATAATACTCATCATATTCATACTGATCAGCTTCAAAATCTTTATATCCACTTTGGATATATCGAGAATTTCTCATATGAGTAAAGAAATTTTGTATATTGGTTTTAAATGATTTACGTATTTGAGTTGTTTCGCCTTCAATAATATCTTTACTAATATCTTTACTACTATTATCATCTATAATTACTCCGCTCAAATCGTTACCAATTATTTTATTCGAAGGAGGTGAACACCCAAAAGGTAATTGTATATCGTTGATGGCTCGGAAATCCCTACAATTAAGTGTATGCTATAAAAAAAAATTCGAGTGAGTATTTATTTATGTGACGTATTCATGTGATGTATTCATGTGATGTGTATTTTATATATTATGTAATACGTACTTCATGTTCTACACGTATGAAATTCCATTGCCAACGTCTACAAAATGAAAATAAAAAATTAATGTACGGTCAACAAGACACATAATTATAATTATTTTATTTTATTCCAAGATACATTATCATTATCATTATCATTATCATTACTATTACCTCAACATTTCTCCAAAAGCTATAACGAATGTAATAATGTTAATAGAATTCTTATTCGCAAAAAATATAAGAATCCAACTCCATCTAAGAGTACAATTAGAAATGATGGCAAAATAATAAACCCATTTTTTTTTAAATGCTAAATTTTCTCTGAGAAAAGGATTCGAACTATTTTTTTGAAATAGTTGCCAATCCATACAGGCATCCCAGTAAGATGTATATAATGAATAGATTGATTGACTAATGACCCAGATAGCTTTGTATTTACCACCTGGTGTGTGTGTAAATTAGTCAATAATTAATCATTATTAAGATACTTTCGTGGCATTCGTTGAAGTTCATTAACAAAAAAAAAAAGACAATTGTAATTATTTACCTGATCTACGATATAAAAACAACATCCAAATAGCGTTAATGACTGACATGTATTTACCAAAATTTGTCATATGAACATTTTTACGTGTATCATAGAAACGTCTGGTACATTGAAGAGCCCGTAGTAAAGCAGGAATAGATGCAAGAAGTGGAGAAAAGTATGAGAGGTGACTAGTACATATTTGTTCTAATTTTAATTATTAATTAATTTTTAATGATTTCAATTTCGTGAGTGAAATAAATAATATAAACAATAATATAAATAATACAAACTTACCATTGCAACTCTCACTGCAATCACATGTTAAAATTAGCAAAGTCACGAGAGAATATGATAAGCTGGTTAATTCATCGCAGATAAAGAATTCACGAAATTTTACACTTGTAAATGGAGATCCAAAAATTCGTAACTAAAAAATCGATATTTGTAACATTCATATCATATTATTATATTATTAACATAACAAAAAAAAAGGTACTTACTATAGTCAAAGTAAACCAACGTCTAGCATTATAATAAAATATTTTAAAAGGCATAATGACAATAAATATAATCAAAGCCAACATCACTCTAGAATAAATGGCTACGTTAATTTGAAATAGATTTTGATTTTCAAAGTTCAAGAACATCGTGACACAAAATATTAGAAATAACAAAGAAGGTATCTAAAATATAATAAATAATTTAGAATAAATAGAATAAATAAAATATAATTTAGAATAAGCATATTATTATTACCTCCATATATTGTCTATAGTCAAGATTGTCATGTGGATTAAATCCAAAAATGAGTTTATAATTAATACGTGCTCGACTCCAAACATACATATTTATACCTATCAAAATTGCTAAATCTATTATTAAACCAATTCCGGAATATATAATTAATAAATTGGCCTTATTATATTCAAGATCTTGAATATGTTCAATATTTTCTAGCTTTTTATTTATTGTATCATTATTTAGAGAGAAGTTTGAAAATTGTAAATAAACTGTTTGACTGTTAGATAAAGCTGTTTATAAAAAAGTGTAAATATAAAGAATTAACATGTTATTAATGTTATTATGTAATTATTATTATTATAAAATATCGATAAAATAAAATAATAATAATAATAATAATAAAAATAATAAAAATAAAGAATTATTATATTTACCAAGAGAAATTATCCATAAAAGAAAAGGAAGTGACATTCCTAAATATAATCCGATTTTACATACGGAAGAATAATGCGTCTGTAAAATACAAATTGGATAAATTAAAAATAAAGTAAATAAAGCATTATGCATTAAATTATTAATTCACTTACGTCATTTGTTTTATAAGGCGTTCGGAGCTTTTTTATGGCACGCCTTCGTGAGCCTTCTTCAAAATGTTTGGAATAAAAATTCTACGAAAGAATTTTAAAGTTATTGATATTTAATAATAATTAAATAATAATTAATAGATAATAAGAGAAATTTATACCTCAGCTTCTCTGATGACTTTATTCAAATTAGTTAATTTCATTTGACTTTTAATTTTGGGCATGTATAATTCCCTAGCATTTATGTCTCTGATCTATTAAAAGATGAAATAATTTATGTGGAAGTTCAGCACGCGAAGATGGTACAGTGGTATACGCGGGTGATAGGCATTTTTGTTACCTTGTCAAACTTTTTTAGAATTTTAATGAATGCTAGACGATTAAGATTTCGATAATTTCTTAATAATTCTGCACCTCTATATAATTCGAATAATGCTTTTTTTATTCTTTTTCTTGCGTCCTTAAGTTTCAAATCTTTTGAAATCGAAAGTCGTTCGCCCGGCGAATTAGTATTATTATTATCATTATATTCATAATTATGAATTTTGTCATTAATATTCGAATTGTCTGTGTTTGAAGTATGTCTTTTTCTCGATTTTGTGAATTTTGGTGGCAAGGATTTATATTGTTGTTTAATACTTTCGAGCCTATTAATTGCTTCTTTTTCTTTTACTATTATAAATAATAATATGAATAATATATTAAATACATAAATATGTAAAAATATGTAAATATATAAATATATAAATATATAAACATTAAAGGAATTACAAACATTCGTAAAAAAGAGTGGTCTTGGTTATTTCTAGGTTTAATGCTGAGAAAAAGGCATGTTCGGCGGGATTAGATTGTTCAATTAATTGTTCAAGGGATGTTAATACGGTTGGTTGTGGTTCTATTAAAAAGATTTAAAGATTTAAAGATTTAAAAAGATTTGAAGATAAAAAAGGAATTAATATATAAAAACAAAAAAAAATATTACTTACTGTGTTTTGAAGAGGTGAAACTTGTTCTATTGCCTTTCCAGCCCATCAATTTCGCAGATGCTTTGTTTAAAAATGAACCGGTACTTTCAGCTACACTCATTGCATGTTGGGAAGTAAACGAAAATCGCTTTGGCACGTGAGGATTTGATGAAGCAGCAACATTGTTATCTTCCTTTTCATCGATTGACTGAATTTCATTACTATTTCTTAAAGTCGCAGTTGCGGAAGTCTCATTTTCATAATTATTATGTCTTGACTTTTTAACAGCTTTCAACTTTCCTTTCAAGCCTTTGTAATCTACGTATCTTTATAATATTTACAAATAAAATTAACAAAATTTTTTTTAAAATATTTCAAAAATAATAAACAAGGATGTAGAAAGGTAATTACTGTGTGGACCATTCGAGAACAGCTTCCGCTTGAAGGGTTTTACCAAATTTCATCTCTCTTCTTCACACTTGACGCACATATATATATGAATTATTGATAATAATAAAGAAAAAGAAATACAGGACTACAAGAAAAAATGATAAAAAAACCATAACCTCGTTATTTATATCAATTTTTTTTTTCAATGAAAACTATTTTAAGTAATCTTAACAGCAATCTTTAGATTAAAAAGAGTTAAATCGAGTCTTCTTTTTTCGGAAACGAATAAATCGGAGACGGAGAAATTCATACAAATTATGTGCTAAATCGTCACCTGAATAAATTTCTTTACTTTATTGTATAATACAATTGAAATATTTACATTATTATTTAAACGTTATGTAACAATGGCCGTAAAAAGAATTCCGGGACGGAAAATTACTCCATTTGGTAACTCCCTTAATTTATACGATAAATAATGAAATAACTAAAAATACAAGCTTCATTTTAATATTTCTCCTAAGGTATGACCTACACATGAATATTTAAGGAAATAAAAATCATCTTTGTAAACAATATATGATAAAGAAGATGATTTTTAGTTAAAAAAATAATATATGTTTCTTTATATAATATAATATAATATAATATAAAATAATATAAAATAATATAATATGTATTTAAATATCTTCTTTATTACTATACTACCTTCTATCTTTTATCTTCTATCTTCTATCTTAAATTTGGTTTAAATGATATCATCTGAGATTCCAATATGATCATCAAAAGAATATAATTATTATAAAAAATAAAATGAAATTTTTCTCGTTTTGATTATTTTAAAAAAGATTGTTTTTGGAGATTCTTGTAATACACCTCGTGAGGTATCTAACAATGGTTTAATAAGTTACTCGAATATATGTTGCCCAATTACATTCGTCTGATCACATTAACTTTGGTCACGATCTGCGTTTATTTCATACAAATTCATATAATAATAATGTCCTTGTAGATTTTAAAAACAATAAATAAATTTTAATTAAACACTTCGCTTATCACTTTTGATAATGAATACTATGCAAATAATACAAATAATAATACACAGTTTAAATAAACAAAATGCAAGTGATCAATAATAAATTATCTTTCTAATTTTCTTTACCAGTCAAAAAGTATTAAGTATAATATATTTGTCAAAATTAACCAAATATTGCTCAAGAACAGTATAAATAGATCTATTCTTTCAAAATTTCAAGAACGTTAGCAATTATTACTGATGAGATTTATCCGATCGATAATTTTATTCACTATTACGGCTAAGGAAATGATATTTTCTTCTTAAAGAGAATATCATAAAGGTCTTATTTAGATGGTCATGCATAGCATAAAGATAGGAATAAACTAAATGCGTTTCCTGATTTACATTAAAAAGTTAAGTAAATTGAATTAATTAATTAGTAGTTAGTACGAATTCTTTTTTGTAAACTTCATACTAAAGAAAGCACATGAAAAAAAATTTATCTAGAAATTTAACTATTTAGATTAAGCGCCCCTCACGTGTCTTTACTAATTTAGAAAGTTATTTCTTAGAAAAGCAATAAATTAAAGATTGTTAAGATTGTTGATCACACGATTCCATATGAAAATTATGAGAGAAAAATAGTTTATTACGTATTAAATTCCACCAATAATAATAATTCTTAATCGTGTTTTTTCTTTCCGACTGATTGAGATAAACTGCATTTTTAAAGTTACTTTATCCAATAATCTAATTATCATTTACTAATAAATATTAATGCTTCACGTTAAGGGGGATGAAATAATATTATTCGAAATGATATAATGATCTGATACGCTAATTTAGAAGCAATCTGTATGCACTATAGCTAATCAAGAATTTACATTTACTGCGAAAGTTATTTTACTGGGTAGAATAATACATAATACATCTTTACTGATATGCTACTACTACTGGTATATTTTAGCTGGCATTTTTATGCAACTTTTAAATAATTTACATGATTTATACTCTTCGTATTCGTTGTATTCGCTGCGCTGTAAATGGTTTATTTTTTATTGGTACTTTCGCTATGTAATTTTATCTACTTTCTTGATAAAATTCTTAGTAAAAAGTGATTTTAAAATAGTAAATCATTTAAAATTATTTTAAATCAATTATAAATAGGAACTGAAGGGATCAGAGAACATTCGGTTGGTTTAGGGAGAACTCAGGGAGGAAAGCAGGAAAATAATCAAAATGCAAATCTAATTGGATTCATTGAACAATTTTATTGTTTGTTTATTAATGCAAGCCAAACAAATCCAATTTATTTTACATTAATTAATCGTTTTTGTACATTAATATGGATTCAATTTCACAGATTCACATCAAACACGCGATATAAAAGCAACCGAGCAACAATGAATTGATTCATTAATTCTCTTTTCTTTACTATTTTGGTTATTTTGTGGATATATTCCTTTCCCTCGTGTTAATATAGCTAGTTTACTAGGAAATTCATTCCTTCTTCAATCCTTTTCACCCTCTCATTCACCCTTCATTCTTCTTTTCTCCATCTCGTTTCTCTCATCTTTTCAAAAAAAAAAAGAAGCTTTCTCCACAATAATTACTAAATAGCAAATCTCCACAATTACTACATAATTTTTTTATATCATCCAAGAATTCCAACATGAATCCTTCAACAAGTCATCGTTCTATTTTATTATCGTTGGCTTTGATAGCGATCTTGCTATTCTTTATAATTACTCCAATTCAATCAAGTCCTTTACCTGTCGATCAGGGTTCATCATATCCTACCACCACAGAAAATACTCCTCTTGAAACTACTGCTCCTGGTAATAGTAACACCACATCAGTAGATGATGGTAAAGTATTCACCGGAGATGCTACTTTCTACAGTCCAGGATTAGGTGCTTGTGGTTTTTACAATTCTGCAGATGATTGTATTATTGCACTTGTACGTAAACATTTTCTTCTCCCTATAAAGTCTTTTTTTTTTTCAAAAAGTATAATTAGTAATAATTAATAATTAATTTTTTTTTTCTAATTCTTAGAATACAGAACAATTTGGACCTGGTAATCCCAATTTGAATCCTAATTGCAATAGATTAGTAGAAATTACATATGGAAAAAAGACCGTTATTGCAAAAATTACTGATAAATGTCCAGGTTGCAATTACGGATCACTAGACTTGTCTCCAGCCGCATTCGCGTTAGTATCTTAGTTTTTTCATGTTTTTTTTTTCATCCTAGTTAAAGGCTAGATGTTTAAGTTTAAACTAATGCAAAATCTTTATCATATTCATTTTAATAGTAAACTAGCACCTCTCAGTGCTGGAAGAATACAAATCTCGTGGTGCTTCAAATAGCAAAATAAAATGATATTTATTATTCTTTAGATTATATTAGAATATCAGAATTTATTTTTTCTTTTCCAAAAATAGTACATGACATTAATACCTGCCGTTATCATTTAAATGAATTCTTTCACCCTTTCTTCCATTCTACTTCGCTAATTATTCTTAGAATAAATATTATCATATACCATTAAAAATTCGCTAAATTCATTAAAAAAAACTTCCATAATTACTTTTAAAAATATTCTAAATGATAATAATAAAAGATTGATAAATTTTGAAGAATTTTTCATTTTGTAATTGTGTTTATTACAGAAAAAAAAATTATGCTGAAAATTGTGCGATTGATAAATTGATAATGATTATAATATTTAAAGCAGTCTTTAGGTGCTTCAAATACTCGAAATTTAAATCGTTATTGCATTATATTCAAAGAAATTTAATGATGCTTAAAGATCTGCAAAAACCGATGGTTTATTAATTATGATGATAATTTAGACAATAATTAAATTAAGGTGATTTGAATATTGAAAATAAATATAACCATACATACAATAATTAAAGAACATTCAATTAAGGTGATTTGAATATTGAAATTAAACATAACCATACATACAATAATTAAAGAATATTAAATGAATATTGAATGAATATTGAAAATAAATATAATCATACATACAATAATACAATGGAAACAGAAAAAAATATTAATTAAAAAAAATCAAAAATTTTGGTTATAAAATAAAGAAACATATAGATAATAAAATAAATAAGTATATTGATAATAAAATTAAAAAGTTGTATCATATCAATACGAAAGAACAAGAACAATTTCTTAAAACTTAACCTCGCACCACAAATAAGGAAAAATAACAACGCATGCTGTATAAATCACCATAAAACTTTTAATAATATTTCTAGGAATCTGAGAAATCGTTCCATTTGTGAATAATTTCCATATTCCATAGATGGCAACAGCAAAGAAATGTGTTATTAATAGGAATGGATTTGGATATATTCTATTATAAAAATAAGAATAAATAATTTTTTTTTTTTGATTATTTAATATTAATACATTAAACAATAATATAATTTGATTTATATTTTTGTAATTTAATTAATTAATTAATTACCCAGCTTTTAATCCACAAGGATGATCAGTAAAAATACCACCAAGTTTAAAATATTCAACACATGCATCACGTAATATATTTAAATTTTCATCTAATAATAACAATAAATTACGCGTTCATGTGTATAATTCATATAGAGAAAATCAAAATATTATTATTTTCATTCATAAATTCATATCTTAATATTACTTTCATTTGTACATACCCTCTTCAGCGGCAAACAAAGCATGTAAAGCTTGAGCGAGAACATTTATTACAGTGCTACCATGAAATTTCCTTTTCCAATGAAATTCTTGCATTTGAGCTAAAATAAGTCCGGAATCATTGAAATCGGGTACGTGTTCGTAAGACAAAAGTTTAGAAAGTAAAAAAACATCCTTAAATCCAACTGTCATTCCACCTTTAAAAAAGAAATTATTATAATTATTAACATGATAATTATAATTAAATGACAATTTAGATAATGTAAATAACTTGCCTCCTGTTAATGGATGTCTCATATTCATGGCATCTCCTAACATGATCAATCCTTCAGTAACGTTTGTGGAAGGTGGTAAGAAACTATTTGGCATAGATCTGAGACGTTCTGTCTGCAATGCTTCATAAAATGGTTTCTAATCCAAAAATATATGTAAAGCGATTAAAAAAATATTATATTTTTTTATTATATTTGGTTTGAATACTTACTTGCACAGTTAGGGGAATAAAGGGTAAAACATTCTTTTCAATATACTCCTACAAGATTAATTTATTTCGAAAATTTCCAAGAATTTATTATTGAAATTATTAAAATTATTGAAATAATTCTCATTAATCATTACCTTCAATTCTCCATTTCTATTACTCGGCAAGTTTCCAGGAATGTCAATTAAAACTCGTGTTTCGTGTGTTCCGATCTATAAGAATAGAAACCGGGCAACAGAGATTATATATTTAATAAATTTCAATAAAAAAAAAGCAAATAAAAGAATGAAATATAAAAAATGATCTCAACCTGATACATCAATATGGGAGCAATTTTACCTATTGTTACGAGACCGTGATTTTGATAGGGCAATACTGAATCTTTCATTATGAACCTATATTTTTGCAAAAAATAACAATTATAAGAATCATAGGAATCCTTATTTTTTAATTAGAAAATTTCTTGTTAATTTATTTACCCAACAAAGTTAGATTTTACTTGAATCTCTCTATGAATAAAATCTTTTCTATACTTAGAAAAGCATCCATCAGCCACAATTGTCAATGGTGCCAAGAACTAACAATAAATAAAAAGAATAGTTAACAACGATTCATTACGAAGAATGTTAAATAAATATATAATTAATAAAGAATATATGTCATCTTTACAAAATATCAGATTTACTCACTTTCATGGAAGTTTTTCTTTCATCTCTGGGAGCACAAATTACACCTAACACGCGATCAGTTGCTGAACACCGAATTATCTCACCTGCGGTAGCTTCATAAATTGTCACACTTTGATTAAAATTTCAAATTATTTAATTATAAATTATAATATTATCACTTTTTTTTTTAACTACTCACAACCCTGACAATTTGTCATCTATCCACATCTATTCGCATGTGACTACTATTTAACTATTATGTGACTTTTTTTGTGATTTTTTTGTGACTATCAAGTGACTATTAAGTGACTATGAAGTGACTATTAAATAACGTCAGATGGAATATGTGAATAAGAAAATATATAAAAAACGTACTTTGAANTTAGAAAAGCATCCATCAGCCACAATTGTCAATGGTGCCAAGAACTAACAATAAATAAAAAGAATAGTTAACAACGATTCATTACGAAGAATGTTAAATAAATATATAATTAATAAAGAATATATGTCATCTTTACAAAATATCAGATTTACTCACTTTCATGGAAGTTTTTCTTTCATCTCTGGGAGCACAAATTACACCTAACACGCGATCAGTTGCTGAACACCGAATTATCTCACCTGCGGTAGCTTCATAAATTGTCACACTTTGATTAAAATTTCAAATTATTTAATTATAAATTATAATATTATCACTTTTTTTTTTAACTACTCACAACCCTGACAATTTGTCATCTATCCACATCTATTCGCATGTGACTACTATTTAACTATTATGTGACTTTTTTTGTGATTTTTTTGTGACTATCAAGTGACTATTAAGTGACTATGAAGTGACTATTAAATAACGTCAGATGGAATATGTGAATAAGAAAATATATAAAAAACGTACTTTGAAACTTTAGATACAGCTCTTCGAAGATTCATTACAAATCTACCATGATGAAAAGATCTACCTTGATAGGAAATATTGTTCTTGATCTTTGGATAAGGTACATGTACACATTCATTTTTATAAAACACTCCATAACCATAACAAGGAATTGAATCAATATTCTCCAAACAATCTATAAATTTATAATTTTAATAATTACTTTAATAATTTTAATTTTATTAATTTTATTAATTTATAATAATTAATTTTAATATACCTTTCAATCCAAGTTTTTCCAAGACAATAACACCACCAGGTTGAAGTAATTCTCCAACAATGCGATCAGGTTCACTCATGTCTCTTTCTATTTTCAACAATATTTTAATCAATAAAGAAAATATGATATAAAATTTTTTATATTATTTTCTTGTAAATTTGTAGTCTTACCAATAAGTAAAACTTTTCTTCCTTGATTTCCAAATGTGAATGCAGTCGCACATCCAACAATTCCTGCTCCGATGACTATTAAGTCATATTCCAAATTCTAAAAAAAAAAAATATGATCATCATAAGCAACAATTGCATTAATTTAATTCAAGATAATTTCAAAATAATCTCAAAATAAAGATAAATTTTAAGATAATAGCATTAAAAATTATAGTGTTCATACAAAAATAATTCACCTCAGACATTACAAAGTTATTAGATTCGCCTTTAACCATCCTTTTTTTTTTATGTGGATTAAAATTTATTTCTTTATTTTTATTTTTTTTTAGCAAGGAAATGTACGAATTAAATTTAATGAATTTTAGATTTTGAGGGATGTCATCTATTTTATATTGGTTTTGTCGATGATGTGTAACATATAACCAAAATTCACATGTAGATTATCAACACTAGCCAAAAGTACAAATAAATAAATTAAAGTCAACTGAAAAAGGATAATCATTTTTTCATATTTTTAATTCTTATACATATAGTATTAGAGATTCTTAGTTTAAAAAAACTTACGATTCTTATGAAATATAAATATGGCATTTTTTTTTCCTTTACACATAATTTTTACATATTTAAAAGACATTTTTATAAGTAACAATGATCTATATAAATACAAAAAAAAAGACAAAAATCTACAATAAATAAAATAATTAAATTTTTTTTTTTTGGCTTAAAAATGGGGTTTGTGCAGTGTTTTGTTCTATTCTAAAAATAAATAAATAAATTTCTATAGTTCGCTTGATGTATTTTGTGACTCAAATTTCGTAGAGGAAACGGAATAATCATCAAACGAATTGAGAGGAGAAGTAGATTGAAACAAAGAACTCAGTTCATTATTATCTTGATAACTGTTTATAGCAGCTATTAAAAATGATTTCCTATGAGGTTGGATTCTAATTTTACCCGGACGTTTTATGGAAACTGCAGGATAAACTTCATTTGGTAAATCCCCAAATGCTTCCCCATAATTTATTCCATTAACAGAATATGCTAATGTTCTATTTGCCATATTCAAGTGAACTGTTATCTTGGTTCCTTTAGTAAATCCAACTCCATAATTAACCAAATGTTTCTTTGAATTTTCACTAAGAATACTTTTTCCTTTTTTTTCCCCTTTTCCTTTACCACCTTTACAATGAGCTAAATATCCATTTGATCCAAGTACCCATCCATATTCTTCTCCTCCTAACCAAGTTGAATAATTTACTTTACGATTTCTTACATTACACACTCCAATCCACATATTTTTACATGGTTCTTCAATTATGAAATCCCATTCATAAATTTCATATCCTCGAATTGGTAAAGATGTTCTAGCAAATTCAAATTTCCTTGATTGACTTTTAACAACTGCTCCATGATCTAATAATACCATTTTTCTACCATGAGCTTTTCTATCCCAATGTAATTTTAAATTTTCTGGTTTGGCAGTAGCGATTCCTCTATTTCTTTTATGTCCATTCCCTGCCGGTAATTGAGCATGCCATTTAAATGCATTTCCCAATACATCTGAAGGAATAATATTTAAAGGACCTACAATATTTGCTAAAATTGAAGGATGTATCAACTTGAAATCAATATAACCCCAAAGTGGTGATAATATTAAAAGAACAGATTTTTTAATTTCTGAATTATTAGGATTTTTGTTAAATTTTTCTTGTAATTTACGTAATTGAATTAATTGTTGTGAATCTAGTTGTTCTGCTGTATCTATTGATGGTAATAAAAGCTCAAAAGATGGTAATAAATCGGGAGAAATTTTATGCACCGACCATAATAATAAATATCTAAAAACTCCATATTCTGGGGTTACAAATTCTTCGTTTTCATTTTTATCCTTATTAATTGGTGATAATATAAATTTCAATGCTTCCTCATTTAATGCACCATAATTTATAGTACCAAAAGGTGTTGTTACTAAACAATTATATAAAGTTCTAAAGAATATATCATCTGATGAGGGTAACATAAATTCTGTAGCTTGTGATAAAAGTTTCGCTGCGAGATTACTATCAGCACTACATTTAAGTGCATTGTCCAAGAATGTTATTATAACTTCTTCTAGTTTTGGAATCATGAAATATTCCGAACATAAATATGCCTCTACCACATTACCAAGTGACAATGTATCATGCGTAATATATCCAAGATATAAATATTCGAGAATTATTAATAAAGTTGATGAAGTAAATTCGAGGAAAGAAATGCTATTATTTATCTCTCCTTCATTCTTTGTAATGTCTGTGATAGATGGATTTAATAAGATACGACTAAACACGTCAGAGCGAGCTGCCAAAAGTAATTTGCTTCCATAAACAATTCCACCATCTTTACAAGTAATTATAATGTCACTGTACACCGGGTTATTAAACATAGCTCTCAGATCAGCACCCAAGAAATCACCACGCTCCTTTAACATGCTGAATTGTTCAGACCCCTTACTAGGTTTTGAAGTGCACGAACCCATAATAATTATCAAAGTTCCAAGAAATAAATTAAATTTTTTTTTGTAGTCTTTTTTTTTTTAAAGAAAGAGTAGAAAGTATATAAACAGTAAATGGGATAATTTTATATTTTATATCTTACTTATTTATTTACATGCAGGATGCATTGTACACTTGTGTTTATTCCGCTTTAATAATTTTTAATAATTTTTACATAATTTATACGTAATAAGCTGCAAGATGCTGCAAAGAAAGTCAAAAGGGTTAATTTATATCACAAAAGCGAAAGTAGGAATANTTGATGAAGTAAATTCGAGGAAAGAAATGCTATTATTTATCTCTCCTTCATTCTTTGTAATGTCTGTGATAGATGGATTTAATAAGATACGACTAAACACGTCAGAGCGAGCTGCCAAAAGTAATTTGCTTCCATAAACAATTCCACCATCTTTACAAGTAATTATAATGTCACTGTACACCGGGTTATTAAACATAGCTCTCAGATCAGCACCCAAGAAATCACCACGCTCCTTTAACATGCTGAATTGTTCAGACCCCTTACTAGGTTTTGAAGTGCACGAACCCATAATAATTATCAAAGTTCCAAGAAATAAATTAAATTTTTTTTTGTAGTCTTTTTTTTTTTAAAGAAAGAGTAGAAAGTATATAAACAGTAAATGGGATAATTTTATATTTTATATCTTACTTATTTATTTACATGCAGGATGCATTGTACACTTGTGTTTATTCCGCTTTAATAATTTTTAATAATTTTTACATAATTTATACGTAATAAGCTGCAAGATGCTGCAAAGAAAGTCAAAAGGGTTAATTTATATCACAAAAGCGAAAGTAGGAATAATGCATTAAGAAAATCCAAAATATATCAACAATGTAAAGCTTTGTGAAATTCTTTCTCGAAGATGTTACATAATTTCACATGACTTTAATCCCTAAGAAAAGATTGTCAAAACATTTGCCCAGTATACTCAATGAAATCACCTGAATGGAAAGTTGTTCATTTAACTAGTGTAACTTGTTACAGTTAATAGACTTACACTAAGCCTAACTTATTCCGTACTGTAAACCTCCAAATGTTTCAAGAAAACTAAAAAAGATTAGTGATAATAAATATTTACATATGTCCTTACATACCGAAATCTTTGATGTTAACTAAATCTTATTCCACATCTACTACATCTCTTTTCTTTACCTCCTGATATAACTCCAACCGTTTTCCTATTATCCGAAGCCAATATGGAATTCAAGGAAGGACTACGCATGAATATCTATTTTAGAGAAATTATTAATAAGTATCCTGATATTTATTAATTATTGATATTTTAAAAATCAAATATTAATATAAAATTTGGTATATCTAAATATTTATTAAACGGTTGTTATTTAGCAAATATAAAGTATAAACATTATAATAAATTTTTAATTTTATATAAAATAGATTCTACATTTTTTTTTTACTGAGTCAGGATATCACAGAAATATTGCTTTAATATTATCAAAGTTTGTCAACCGTTATGTAAAAAAAGTAAATTCAAAGAATAGAATATAAAATTATTCTATATTTATTATAATAAAATTTTTTAAAAAAGTTGTTTATTTTAATTAAAACATGAAAATTTACAAAAATCATATTTTCCTATCTCATTTCCTAATTTAATATTCTCTGACCTATTTGTGAATTGTCCAGAGTCCTATACAACTCTTATAATTTTATTACTTTGAATATATATTACTATTATTAACCATTTTATGCATATCATCAAAAGTAAAAAGTCTTTGACTCAATTACTGAAATTTAGTTTATGTAATTGAATCAAATAATTACATCAATTGTGTCAATTGCATCAAATTTTCATGACTCAATTCTAATTTTTCATAATTTTAATTGTATCTAACTCAATTCAATAGTTTTGATGACATGTATAAACCATTTCACAAATATTTATATAGTTAATTATACTATCACTTCCAGAATAAAGTAATTAGTGCATTGCTAATATTTTTTCTTTACTATAACTTGTAATTACAATATTGATATCTAGAGTAATATTCACATATTTTTTCTACTACTTAAGGTTGTTAGTAGTAATGTATATATATGTTCCCAAAATTGATTTTGGATTTTTGAGATATTTTGTCTTTTTGAGATTATGCGGAATCTACTCTATATATAGAAGTAAAAAAAGTACCTAGTTATATGTATTTTAATTAAGAAATTTATCTGGATAATCAAAAAACTGAAAAACTATTTTGACTTTTTTTCTCAAAATTACAATTTCAGGATTCTAAAATAATTTTGCATGCAAGTATAGTAATGTATAAAATATCTTATAAGCTAAGCTGAGTCAAGTTTTATAAAATTTAATGCTAATTAAATAAAGAAAAATAGACAAAATTTTTAATATAAATAGATAGGTAGATTATAAAAGATTTACAAATATACAAATAAGTAAAGTCAATTTGCATTAAAAATTTTTCAATTTTGGAACCAAGCTCAAAAGTTTAAGCTTAACTCAAGTCTAATTTTATAACACTAGTTAAATAAAAAAAAATAAATAAAATTTTTAATGCAAATAAGTAAAAAGATTTGTAGATAATATACAAATAAACAAGAAAATAATTTATAATAGATAAGGAAATTTGTAAATAATATACAAATAGATCACTGATTTGTATTAAAATTTTTATTAATTTTTAAAATAACAATATTTTGAGTAATTTTTTATATACTTAAAAAATACTTAAAAAATACTTAATAAAATATATTTTAAATATATTTTAAGTATATTTTAAATATTATAGTTTTTATAAAGTATATGTAAACTAAATTTAAGCTAAACTGAATCTATATAAGCAAAACTTAACTTGGCTTATAAATAAAATTCCTTATAAATTGACTTACAAATCAAATTACTTATAAGACTTTCAAGTTAGTTTATAAGTTTACTATATAATTAGATTTATAAGCTGGTTTATACAAAGTTTTACTTGTAAATCTTATATATATACTTGCAATACAAAATTATTTTAAGGTTTCAAAATTACAATTTCAGAAAAAAAAGTCAAAATAATTTTTATAGAATACAAAATTATTTTACTTAAAACTCAAAATTTTTTAATTATCTAGATAAATTCCTTGATTAAAAATATCTATAACTAAATATTTTTTTATTTTCATATATAAAATAAATTCTGTATAAATCTCAAAAAGACTAAGTACTTCAAAAATCCAAAATCAATTTTGGAAATATGTATACTTATATAGTACAAAATCTCTATAATAGAAACTTATAAAATCTTAAATAAAACTTGATAGATTTAATTGGTGTAAAAAAATTAAACTCTTTTTATATAATAGAATCAATTTATGGAATAAAACTTGATAAATTTAATTGGTGTAAGAAAATTAAACTCTTTTTATATAATAGAATCAATTTATGGAATAAAACTTGATAAATTTAATTGGTGTAAGAGAATTAAACTCTTTTTATATAATAGAATCAATTTATGGAATAAAACTTGATAAATTTAATTGGTGTAAGAAAATTAAACTCTTTTTATATAATAGAATCAATTTATGGAATAAAACTTGATAAATTTAATTGGTGTAAGAAAATTAAACTCTTTTTATATAATAGAATCAATTTATGGAATAAAAAAATTCTCAATTTTTCCAATTAAGTAAAGTCACATGTTTTAAATATGAACCAATCAAATAATAGATTTAACAATAATCAATTTTATATTAAAAATAACAAATATCAGGAACTCTTCTATGAGATTTATACTTTTTTGCTGCAAATTCTGCCAGTTTACCAGCAATCCCTTTCCTGTATATATCCACAACATCAAAATTTTTGTGCAAAATGATGAATTGTAATTAAAGAAACTAAATCTAAAGTCTCAAGAACAATTTTTTGTAATCCTACCCAAATATGTTCTCTAGTGTAATATTTTGCTGCACCCCAATACATTTCTATAAAATTTAGTTCACAATAAAATTTGAAATAAAAAATACATTTATGACCTCTTTTTTCTATTTCAATTTGTAATCTAGATTTTTGAGAAATAAAATCTGGTTGTAATGATAAAATTCAACACTGTTATGTAGTAAAATTAACCGATATCTAAATTCCAAACAAGTGTTTAATATATACGTATAGCGCATATGTAATTTTTAACTATTAACTTTAAATACTTAAAAATTCACCAATAAAAATAAGATTTTATCTAAATCAATCGCAATAATTAGTTTCGATCAATTGTTGTTTATTCCGTGATCGATAAATATAAATTAAAATATATCGATTAATCTGACAACAAACAAAAATGCAAACCCCCGATGTATATCTTTATTGTTATTTTTTTTTTGATGTACATGATAAGTAAAGAAACAATTTATTAAACTACTAAAACTAATATTTATATAATATAGCATTAATTTCATAAAATTAAAATATAAACAAGTATATTACTACTCTGAATTCTTTTGTCTTTTCGTCCTTTGTTGTTCTTTACTCTGACCTTCTGCTGGCTTCTTTACCTCTTCCAATAACCAGGCGATATGTCCAAGAACCTTTTTGGCTTTAATCTCTATATCTTCTTCATAATCAACATATATCGATTTTGATAATTTGAAATTATGTTTTCCGTTATCATCATAAGTGCATTCCAAAAAACGCCATTCTTTTGCATCTGTAATAATTCCGAATACTTTGTTCACAAATGCTTCTTGCATCGCTTCGGCTTTACGCTTACGATTTGTCAAAACAGATTCGATCTGAACAGCATTCTGAGCAACACCCTTCTCAAAATCTTTGTGCTTGACTTCTGTCACGCCAGCAGTTTTTGATGTTTTGATTAAGTCTATTGAGAAATCAACTGGCCCATGCCCATTAGGCCCCGTGATTTTTTTTTCTGTTTGATATCAAACACCTCATCATATAAATTTGCCCCAGAAAGAAGGTATGAAAACACATAATGTGATCTTGACGCTTCATTTAAATGCATTGAAGCAGACTTAAGACGAAATTTTAATTCTGATATAAGCTGTTTAAGTACTGCTTGTGATGTTACATCATTTAAATCTTTGCATCCACAAGTGAAAATTGGAAATACATCCAATGATGGATCATCTTCACTATCACAAAGTCCATAGAGCTGGCACACCTCAGGGAGTGTCCAACTCGCGAAGGGTCTTGAGGGAAATGATATGGATATGTATAATCTAAATTTTTTTTCTGAAATGAATATCCGAAGCATATTGCAAAACTCTCGATTATCTTTTGGGATAAATTTTTCATTTTCATTGATATTATTTTCATATGAAAATTCAAGCATTGCAAAATGATTATCCTCTAACACTGGTGACAATTTTCTGCCCTTTATTTCATTCTTTATATTATCAAGAGTTGCTTTATCGATATCTGCGACCCATTTGAACCCACTGACCGTCTTTGGCTTAACGATGACGGTAAACTCTACAAAATAATGATGGGTTAATAAAAAAAACACACTGGAATCCAAAGTCAAATAAAGTTTCACCATTTATACATACCGTGGTTATATTTGTTAAGCAGTGCCTTCAAAGAGGCGTTTTCGGTCTTCAACGAGGCAATTTCATTGAGTATTTCTTGATCACAACTTGGAACTGTTTCTGATAGACAATAGAGATTAACGATAAGAATCAGCAGTTCAGCGACGTGATAAAATAAGACAAACCTTGAGTTCCCAAGTTAGACAACATTTCTCGAAGGTTTGATACATCCCGACTGTAGGTGACAGTTGATTTCTCTTTAATCTCCTTTGCGAAGTCAACAAGGTCTGTCACGGGTCCACCTAGCATTCCCCATTTTTCAAGTTTTTCTTCTGCCAACTTGAAGATAGTACGACCAGTGACCTTTTGCTTGCGAAGTATTTCCAGGTCATTTTCGTCAAGCTGTAGATCCTCTTGCTCACACAAAAATTGGATAAGTTGCTCAGTATTGTATTTCTGAACCACCTCAAATGAGATAGGAGCGGGTTTTTCTTCATTTGCTGTAGAAGAAGCTGGACTACTTTGTTCAGACATGTGCTTTTATAGGTTATACAAAAAATGCAGTAAAGTTTCTGGGTTGTTATTATTCGTCAGAGATTATTTGGATTGTTAAAAGAAGGATAACGATATGTGAAGTAAAGAACGCGTGTAATGCATATAATATGGATAATCTTATTCGATGAGCACGTGGTGTTCATATCCTATATATCACGTGAACAGTGTATATTATACGAGCTTCCCCAGTATCACCAGAACCATTTTCACCCCCACATGATGTGCTTCAGGGTTTATCAGGGGTAGTGTATTTATCACCGTGTATCACACCCTTCGAATATCGATTTTTATTAAACATTCTGGGAACTTAGAATTTTTTTACTTGTGGAAATCATATTCGTCACCCCACATTTGTCACCTGTGAAAAATAACACGTGAAATATTTCTGGTCACCATCCAAACTAATGGTCCAATCAAAATTTGCCTTATGTAAAATATCACGTGGGAGTGAAAATGGTTCTGGTGATACTGGGGCAAAGGTATCGTTTTTGAGACACCTGTAGTTATTTTTTTGATATATCAAAAATTTCTGAAAAAAATGGTTATTTTTTTGAAATGCCTATAATTGTTTATTTAAAGATACATCAAAAAAATGGGAAATCTTAACCTGTGCATAGGGGTATAGAATCTTATCCTGTTATCCCCCAGGGGTATAGAATCTTATTCTATCACCCCCCGGGAGTACAGATTTTTATCCTGTCACCCTTATCAATATTTACGTGACTGATTTGTTGTTTTGTTTGTTTATGTTAATATTATTTATTTTTAATATCCGCCATATTTTTTTCATATCACTTTCTTCATACCTGTTTGACAACCATCACATCCTAAAAATGGAAGACAATAGTGAATGTGGTTCAATATTTTCTGAATCTTCTGCACCTTCTGAAAATATTTCTATTTCCAATATTGAACTTAATGAAGGTGATACTTATTTGTCAGAAGAAATATTTACTGTTGCAGTGAAAAATTATGCAAAACAAAAAGGTTTTCAAGTTCGTTTAGGAAGAACAAAAAAAAATTCAACAGGACAAGTTTGTAAAAGAACAATTGTTTGTAATAGGGAAGGATTAGCTGATAAACAATTAAGTACAAATAAAAGAAATCGAGCTTCACAACGTTGCAATTGCCAATTTGCAGTTCGTGCATCATTTAATTCAAATAATGGATTATGGTACATAATTTTTATAAATTTAGAACATAATTATTCTATGGTTTCTGAGAATTCTCGTCAATTTATGTGTGCAGAAAGAACAATTCCAAATGAAATTCAAGAAAGAATTCTTCTTCTTCGACGTGCTGGATGTGAAGTTTCTCTTATTAGACGAATATTAAAAGAAGAATTTTCAGATGTTGTAACCTGGATTTATAATGATCTATATAACTTTATTTATAAAAAAGAAGGAACATTAGAAAAAAGACAATTTGATGCCAATGATTTTGTAAAAGAATTAGAAAATCTNATAGGGGTATAGAATCTTATCCTGTTATCCCCCAGGGGTATAGAATCTTATTCTATCACCCCCCGGGAGTACAGATTTTTATCCTGTCACCCTTATCAATATTTACGTGACTGATTTGTTGTTTTGTTTGTTTATGTTAATATTATTTATTTTTAATATCCGCCATATTTTTTTCATATCACTTTCTTCATACCTGTTTGACAACCATCACATCCTAAAAATGGAAGACAATAGTGAATGTGGTTCAATATTTTCTGAATCTTCTGCACCTTCTGAAAATATTTCTATTTCCAATATTGAACTTAATGAAGGTGATACTTATTTGTCAGAAGAAATATTTACTGTTGCAGTGAAAAATTATGCAAAACAAAAAGGTTTTCAAGTTCGTTTAGGAAGAACAAAAAAAAATTCAACAGGACAAGTTTGTAAAAGAACAATTGTTTGTAATAGGGAAGGATTAGCTGATAAACAATTAAGTACAAATAAAAGAAATCGAGCTTCACAACGTTGCAATTGCCAATTTGCAGTTCGTGCATCATTTAATTCAAATAATGGATTATGGTACATAATTTTTATAAATTTAGAACATAATTATTCTATGGTTTCTGAGAATTCTCGTCAATTTATGTGTGCAGAAAGAACAATTCCAAATGAAATTCAAGAAAGAATTCTTCTTCTTCGACGTGCTGGATGTGAAGTTTCTCTTATTAGACGAATATTAAAAGAAGAATTTTCAGATGTTGTAACCTGGATTTATAATGATCTATATAACTTTATTTATAAAAAAGAAGGAACATTAGAAAAAAGACAATTTGATGCCAATGATTTTGTAAAAGAATTAGAAAATCTTAAATCCCAAGATAAAGAATTTTGTTATGAAATTTTAATTGATCCAGAAACAAATGAACTTCAACAAGCAATATGGATGTTTCCAGAACAAAAAATGAATTATTGCCGATTTTATGATGTAGTTGTTTTTGATAACACATATAAGACTAATAGATTTGGAATGCCTTTTGGTATATTTACTGGAGTTAATAATTATGGACAAAGTGTATGTTTTGCAGGTACACTTATGCAAAATGAAAGTGCGGAAAGTTTTATTTGGATTTTTACAAATTTTTTAAAAATAGTTAATAATGTTTCGCCAAAAGTATTTTTAACAGACGAAGATCAAGCAATTATAAAAGCAGTAGATCGTATTTTAGTACCACTTGGAACAAAACATACATTATGTTTATGGCATCTTATGAAAAACATAGTTAAAAATTTAAACGGAACATTAGGATTTAAATGGTCAGAATTTATAAAAACTTTTTATAAATGCTTAGATGAGTATGATGAAGAAAACTTTTTAGAAAAATGGAATCACTTGAAAATAATTTATCCATCAACTTCTAAATATTTGGAAAAAATGGATAAAAATTTACAACGTTGGGCGCCGTGTTACAATCGAAGCTTATTTATGGCTGACATGACCACTACACAAAGAGGTGAATCAATGAATAGTCTAATGAAACATTATTTGGATGCAACAACATCTCTTTTGAATTTTTTAAACGCATTTGAATCAGCTCTAGAACAAAAAAATGAAGATATTGAATTTACAAAATTTTGTGAAAACAATAAAAATATTTCATTATCAACAACAAGTCCTTA
>PQFF01000032.1:337806-367981 GCA_003547095.1 Diversispora epigaea | reverse complement strand
AAAGTATTTTTTCAGCAATTAAAAAATTTTTTAAATGTTTCTCTTTGTTTTGCAATTTCCTACATTATATTCTGTGATATCAAAAAGGATATCTTATAAAAAATACCGTATCTGTAAAATAAATGTGATTTTTCGAATATATACAATATATTATGTGATTTTTCAAATATATCATTTTCTGTGATTAAAAAAGTAATTTTAAGATTTTTTTTATATGTGGTAATATATTTATTATATTTATTGAACTTGATTTACATAATTGTAACACAAAAATAATCCTGTTTATCTTGTTTATTTGATTTATTTACAATAATACCATACTCCTCTGCCTCACTCCCTCCTGCCTCTCTTTGCTATATGCTATATATGCTATATTCTTTCGAACTTTTTGAACTTTTTCAAAACTTATATACTCATTTAAAATATAGTCAATTTTCCTATTTATTTCCTATTTCCATTTATTTCCAGAATGTTTTACAAACCTTTTTCTTCGCACCAATTATTTTTTTCTCATAACATTACGAGCATTTTTATTTTGTTTTCATTTCCATAACATTACTATTTTGTTCTATTTTTTTTTCTTGCTTTATTTTCCGTAACATTACGGACATTTTTATTTCAATTTTTTTAATTTTTTTTTGTATTTTGTAATATTACGAGTTAAGGTACATATACTTGAAATAGAATATTTCAAAAAAAAATTTATAATAAATAATATATTGCGAAAATTGACGTGGTTTGAATATTTTATTTATTATTATTTATTATTATAAAGGATGAGCGATCTTAATCAATTGTTTAAAAGAAAAAACCAACCTTCTTTGCGCTCTAACTCGCGTCCCTCTTCGTCTTTCTCTTCTTCGTCTTCATCTTCACGTCCCACATTGGAATTGGAGGATTCTGGTTTAACTGGTTTAACTGGTTCAACTGGTTTAACTTCAAGAAACAATGATGGTAAAATAATATTAATGTTTAACTATTTCAAATAAAACTAAAATGACCAAAATTTTTTTATGTTTCAAGCCACGACGAAAAGAATTTTTAGTAAATTAGACAATCTACAAAAAATGTTGGAAAAAATCATGAAAAACCAAGAAAAAATGCAGAATGATATAAAGTCAGTCAAAGAAGAAGTAGCAATACTCTCATATAACCAGGATTGTGTCTATGTTAGTAAGGATATTAAATTTTAAATATTTCGCAAATACTCGTAATATTAACAATGTTTTATAAATAGTCCGTAATATTGGAATCGGCCCAAAATCTTTTGGAGAAGATAATATATCCAACCTTTGATCAATTCAAAGAAACAGCAAAATCTTTTATGGAAAAATCCGACATTAATTTTTTTTCTTCCCTAGGTCATAGATGGGAGCCGTTCTACCATAAAAAGATACGAGTTGATGTGAGTAAAATTTATAAATCAGCATTTTAAGAGTTTTATAATTAATTTTTTAAAAAATTTGTAGTTAACAAAAAAGCTCCGAGCCTTGCGGAGTACTTTGTGCGCACGAGTGAAAACGTCGATTTTCGAAGTTTGTAAGGTACCCCCCATAAGCATCGCAGCAGAAGCCTCGAAAATTAGTGCGTGGAAAAAGAACCCTGCCATCTCAAACAGTTTTCGAAAATTATTTGATAAAGTTGAAGAAGACGAGGAGGATACTTATATGACTCGAATAATTAAAAACGTCTGGCCCAAGAAAAAAAATATTCCAAATTTACAAATCGCCTGGGTGATTTCCATTGCAGAAATTATTCTTAACCCAAATAATGAAAACATCAAAATATCCGAGGAAATAATAAAACCAGTTCTTTTAAAAAATCTAGTAAGTAAATTCTATATTATGCCAGATTTTTAAAATTTTCGAAAACTAACGAAACTTTAAAAAAATAGAATAAAATTGAAAATAATGAAAGTTTTGAATACGAATCCGACTCTCCCGAAAGACTAGAAGTAGCTCCCAAAAGGCTAGCAGCTCCCAAAAAATTGGCAGTTCCCGAAAGACCAGCAGCTCCCAGAAGTAATAAAAGAATTACTGAAATTGAAACCTCGCGAAAAGAAAAGAAAAAAATAAGATCCATAAGAAAAGATGATGAAAACGATGATGATGACGATGAAGCTGACGAAGGCGACAAAGCTTATGAAGCTAACGAAACTTACGAAACTGACGAAGGTGACGAATATTATAATGAAATAATAAATATTGATGAAAGTGAGGAGGAATAATAAAAAATTAATTTTTAAATATTTATATATTTCGAAAATTTTTGTAAATATTAAAATTAACATAAATAAAATAATAGTAATATTTGAAATACCACAATAAAATAATGATTATTAATAAATTATAAAATGTAAAAAATTTGCCTGTATATAAATGCAAATTTTAAAAATTTAGCGAAACGTTACAGAAATTTTTGCGAAAACGTTACGGAAATATTGCGAAATATTGCGAAATATTGCGAAAATTTTTGCGAAATATTGTGAAAATATTGCGAAATATTGCGGAAATTTTTGCAAATATTGCGAAAATATTGCGAAATATTGCGAAATATTGCGAAATATTGCGAAATATTGCGAAATATTGCGAAATATTGCGAAATATTGCGAAATTTTTTTGCGCAAACCTCCGAAGGTGTCGGAAATTTGCGGAAATTTTCGAAGTGAAAATTTACGCAAATTTTCGCCTATTAAAATTTCCTGATGTACAATTTTAGAGAAAAAAGTCGAAATAGTTTTTCATAGAAAACAAAATTATTTTATTTAAAACTTAAAATTTTTTGACCATTCAGATAAATTTCTTGATTAAAGATATATATAACTAGATACTTTTTTTATTTCTATATATAAAATAAATTTTGCATAAATTTTAAAAAGACGAAATACCTCAAAAATTCAAAATTAATTTTGGGAACATATATAGATACTACATCTATCTGGTACCCGATAAGTATAGGTTTTATAAATTTTCAACCAGTGAAAGCTCACAAGTTCAAAATAAAACTCACAAACAGTTTGAACCTTATGAACCAGGCTTTAGTTAGGCTTGGCTTGTAAGCTTGTAAGTTTATAATATCAGACCCGATTTAATTCAACTCTTTAGGCTTGTGAGCCTTAAAGATTATAAGGAGTTTTATATATAATTAATGGTAATGTATATATTAGTGCAACTACATCAGAAAATTTTTTATGTCAGAGGTTATTGAAATAATTTCGTTTTCAAAGGTTATTGAAGATTATCGGACCAATAACCTTCGCAAATATTACATTTATTATGATAAAGTGAAGGTTATTGAAGGTTATTGATATCAATAACCTCCGGAGTATTACGTTTTATTAATAAAAATGAAGGTTTTCGGTACTAATAACCTTTGTAAATATTACGTTTATGTTGGAGGTATTCAAAAGTTATCAGAATGAAGGACTTCGAAGGCTTATGTTTAAAAAAATTTACTGATGTAGTAAGTTTAGTTTTATACATATATCCTTATAAAAACTATGATATTTAAAATATATTTTATTAAATATTTTTTAAATATTTTTTAAGTATATAAAAAATTACTTAAAATATTATTATTTTATACTTAAAATATATTTAAAATAGGATTTTGTTTTTCAACGCACCTGCGTTATGGCGCATGAGTTGCGTGACATGATTTTATTGGTCAAAATTTGTGTCCCTGATTTTGTAGTTTTGTAGTTTTGCAGCTTAATTTAAATTGTTTTTTTATTTAATAAATTAAACTCCAAACCTTCCGTCGCTGCTTATCTCATTATCTCAGAAGACTTGTTAGATTTATGTATTGTGCCTTTTTATTCAATATTTTATTTCTTTTATTAATTTAATGCATAATCTGTATGCATAATTTAATGAGATTATCTTGACATAACAAAACAAAATGTCTCTTCCTGCAACAAGGACATTTAAATAATGGAAAAATAAGGGTTGCCGGTTATGTATTCCTTGAATTATCTAAAGAAAAACTTAAGTGCAATCTTTCTGACGGACCTGCTGAGCGATTGTAGGATTAGAATTTATTAGCCAACAACTTCTTGAAAATCGACAGTTAACAGAAGAGATAAAGGACAATGAGGAAAATATAAAAGAGATAGAGAACGATAAGGAAAATATAGAAAAAGAGGTAGAGGATGATGAGGAAATATAGAAGAAGAGGTAGAGAATGACGAGGAAAATAAAGAAGAAAAGGTAGAAGACGATGAGGAAAATATAGAAGAAAATGGTGACGAAGAAAATATATAAGAAAAGGTAGAGGATGATGAGAAAAATAAAAAAGAAAGAGAAAAAAAGGAAAAGGGTTTAGGGACGAAGATTCAAAAAAAAATTTCTTGCTTATTCAGAGTTGAAAAATGAAATATAAGAATTTAAAAACGGAAGGCAATGCCAGAAGAAAGAAGAATATTAACGAAGGGAAGGTCAAGGGCAAAGTAAATACTAACCTATGCTTTTGTTCTAATAATTTATTTGCATAATACAATATGGATATTAACACTTTCTATTATGGATTGTGAATTTTTTTTTTAATTATAGATCTCAGTAGATTCAAAATAATGTACTTAAAGTAGTGATGGTAGGCGCAATACGAATTGAGCCAGGAATTTAGCCAGATTTAATTTAGCCAATTGAGCCCGGAATTTAGCCACGGCGCAATCAGGCGCAATGGCTAAATTCTGGCGCAAAGGCTAAATAATGGCGCAATTCTGATTGGCTGGCGCAATTATAAAATTTATTAAATAATTATTTTTAAATTTTTAAAAATAATTAATTTTAGCTTTAATTTCAAATCAATTTTACATGACTAGGAGCGATTTTCTACTATGATATTTCTATGACAGATCGAAAGGTCTGGTTCTTAGCTACAATATGATATATATTTTATTTCTGTAACATTAAAATTGACCAAGTTATAGCTATTTTCCAACAATATATTAAAATATTAATATCGGTAAAATTAATTAAAAATTTTATCTGATCAACCTTTTGTCACGTGACCAAAATTGCGCCAGCCAATCAGAAATTGCGCCTGAATTTAGTCAGAAAAAAATTAATTAGCCTTTGAGCCAGAATTTAGCCAGAATTTAGCTGGCGCAAAATTAATTAGCCAAAGGCGCAATTATTGAGCCAGCCTTCATATCAATTGAGCCTTCCACCCTTAACTTAAAGGTGAAGGGAAAACAAGGGAAGGACAAAGTAAGTACTAACCTACACTATTATTGTGTTTTCATTCTATATAATTTATTTACATAATGCAATGTATTAATACTTTCTGTTACAGATTGTGAATTTTTTTTTTATTACAGATCTCAGCAGATTCAAATAATGTATTTGATTTCGTTAATTCATATTTGTAATATCAAATACTTCTAGATCTTGTACTTTTTTTTCTTCCTACTTCGTATTATCATACACAGTTCAAAGATCAATTCATGTTATTATAAATCAACCTGATATCACAGGTACAAATATTTTTTTTCCTTTCTGATGAAATAACTTTCTTTATTTTTAGGTACAATTTATTTACTATTAGTTGAAAGGCTTTTTAATTAGATTAAAGATAGTAGGTTTTGGCAGTGAAAGTTTTAAAGTATAGTAATTTTAAAAAAAAATTTTAAACGAAGCAAATAAATATTAAGTAATTTTTACATGTAGTTATGTTATCTATAATATTTTATCAATTCAAATAAATGAAAATAATTACAATTATCTTTATTTAATTTTTTTTTTTTGATTTAATTGTTATCTATATACAATTGATTCCATTTATTATGACCCATACTACCACAATGATTACATTTGTATTGTTTATTATTGCTCAAAGATATTGAACTTGATTTTTCGTGAAATGCTTTAATTCTTTTTGTTCCTTTAGGACGTCCTTTAGATTTTTTTTGCTTGTTAGGATTTTTAAGGATCAAGGAACAATTTTCTTTATCTGATTCTGAATTTTCTGTATTTTTATTTGTATTTTCACTGACACTCTCTATATTTTCACTTTTATTATTTTCTTCTTCATTTTCGTTATTCAAATAATTATTCAAAATATCTATTATACATATTATACGTGTTGCCCAAATCCCAAATAATTTGGGATTTGGGACGCCAAAATGCACAAATTACTAGTATTTGGGATTTGGGATTTGGAATTTCGGCAAAAAATACTAATTATAATTTGGGATTTGGGATTTGGAATTTTGGCATTTGGGATTTCGGCATTTGGATTTTGAATTTGGGCGGCAGGTATAATACGTACATTTCTATTTTTTATTGCTTTCATAGTAGCTTTACATGCCAACCCATTGATTTTCCCATATACAGTCAAACCTATGTATAATCACCTCGTATATAATCACCTTTCGTTATAATCACCGTTTTTTTTGGTCCCAAATTTTTTATATTAATTTTCCCTATATATAATCACCTCATATATTGATTTTATGTATAATTACTATCACCACTAATTATAATCCCATCTATAAGAAATTTTCCCATGTATAATCACATATTTCATGTGATCTATTAGTAATATATTGTCTTCTGATTTGAAAACATAGATTACGCGTTAAGTTCAGCCAGTAAAATTTCAAACTTATGATTACACCAATCACATGTATTAAGTCATGCATTACACGTGTTAATTTTTAACCAATTAAATCAAGCTGTGCCTGTCAATAAAATTTATAATCACCAGTAATATCTTTTTTCTATGTGATGATTATATATAAGTTTTTTGTAATATCATATTTGCTTATAATCACCACCAAAATTTGGTCCCGAGGTGGTGATTATATATAGGTCTGACTGTAATTGTATATCTGTGAGACGTTCATGTTGTGAAACAGAATCATACATTTTTGTTTGATTAACTGCAGTTAAAAATAAAATGCTTGATTCCGGAATAATTGGTATATTTTCATCTTCAAATTTGGTAGCTACTAGAAATGGTTCCTTGCTAGGATCTTTATTCTTGTAATACCAACGTGAAGGAATAAGTCTTAAATGAAATTTAGCTGTAAAACTACGAAGCATAATTTGGAAATAATGTCTGCATACAATCCCACGGTTAATTAATGATAAACAAGAGCAATGATGTGATCCATTAGATAATAAAATTATAAAATGTTTCTCAACAAGATTGTTTTCAACAGTTATAGCCCACATGGATATAATTTGTTCTTTATTAACATCAGAAATCATACAAGCAGCAGTAGTTTGACGAGCATCTGGTATGTCTTCTAAATGTTGATCGGATAAAAAATTATACTAAAAAAAAATTTAATAAAGCGTAACAGTGCGCAACGATATTAATTAGATACCTGTTTGATTATAAAATTAATAATACTATAATGTATAGCAATACATACCTCATTAAATTCATCAATTTTTTTTGATTTATTTGTATTGCATCATAAAAAATACACTGGCGAATTTCATTTCTTTGAAGTTCCAATATAGCAGGAGGCAAATATTCCATAAGTTTTTTATCAATAGTTGAAAACATAAATGCTGGAACTGTAACTTGTGTAAATACGCAAGGAATTGCAGCTTTCCATAAAATAAGTTGATGATTTTTATCTTCAGATAATTGTCTTTTCTCTATTATATCTGCAAGTTCACACAAAGAAATGTTTGAATTAAAAATATAACTTTTAATCCATGCATTTATACTTTCAACAGGGGAAGAAGTATGAAGTCCTGCTGTAAATTGTCTACATCCGGAATTATATAGAGGCGTTCTAGGACGCTATATATACGAAACGTCTGGAGAACGCACTAGAACGGTGCGTTCTAGTACGCTATATATACGAAACGTTCGGAGAACGCACTAGAACGGTACGTTCTAGTACACTATATATACGAAACGTTCGGAGAANATAAAAAATACACTGGCGAATTTCATTTCTTTGAAGTTCCAATATAGCAGGAGGCAAATATTCCATAAGTTTTTTATCAATAGTTGAAAACATAAATGCTGGAACTGTAACTTGTGTAAATACGCAAGGAATTGCAGCTTTCCATAAAATAAGTTGATGATTTTTATCTTCAGATAATTGTCTTTTCTCTATTATATCTGCAAGTTCACACAAAGAAATGTTTGAATTAAAAATATAACTTTTAATCCATGCATTTATACTTTCAACAGGGGAAGAAGTATGAAGTCCTGCTGTAAATTGTCTACATCCGGAATTATATAGAGGCGTTCTAGGACGCTATATATACGAAACGTCTGGAGAACGCACTAGAACGGTGCGTTCTAGTACGCTATATATACGAAACGTTCGGAGAACGCACTAGAACGGTACGTTCTAGTACACTATATATACGAAACGTTCGGAGAATGCACTAGAACGGTGTGTTCTAGTACGTTATATATACGAAGCGTTCGGAGAACGCACTAGAACGGCATATTTAATACGCTATATAAACGTAGGTGGTGTTCGTAGGACGCTATAGATCGGTGTATTTTGGACGCACTAGAACGTTTATATTTAATTCCTGATGTACATGTCCAGGGATGAGCCCATGCTTCTTTTGTATTATAAAGAACATTATTTAAATAATCTTGTACTTCGGGATATTGATTTATTAAAGCTTTCCAATTTGTTTCGAAAAAAGGTTTGTGTAATGTATTACATGTTTTATGAAATTGTAATGAAAATTCATAAAATTTTTTTCCAAGTGGTTTTTGAAGTTTCTTTATTAAATTTTGACTGATATGAAAAGTACAATTCATTGGATAAGTTGTAAGAAAAGTTGATCTAATTGCTGCATGTACCGCTGGATCTGCATCTGTCATAATTACACGAGGGTGTAAATTATCTGTTACTAAATTAATTTGATCAAATGTCCATTCGTGTGATTCTTTGGTTTCATCAATTAATAATGCTTGCGCAACTAGTCTTATATTCCGGTTTTTATCAAGAACAACAAATAACTTAAAGCCATGTCATATCTATTGGTTTTACAAGTTACATCTTGCACTACAATATCCGAAAATTAAACTATAATTCTAATTGTGAAGGTGTTATCCAAAATAAATGTGTAAGAGTATTGTTATTATCGAATTTAATAGCTACTTCCTACATTGGATTATTTTGTGAATTTTCAAGTAACTTTGTGTATAATTTCGCAGCATCATTACTATCATTTTTATTTTGAGGCCGAAAAAATTGAATAGCATAATAAAGATCTTCATTATAAATTGTTTGTGTTGGAAATTTAGCTTCAAGATATTGCCTTTGAGAAATTGCACCCATTTTACATTGAATTGTAAGAAATTCAATTTCTTTCATAATTTCAGAAGGTATTCGCTTATTATTTCCAAATTGAATTACTTCGGAATTAAGATTATGTGAATGAGTATCGTGAAATGTTGTAATATAAATATATTTGTGTAGATTTTTTGATTGTGGTTCTGAAAGATTGATGTGTTACGGACAACTTATACGTTTTGTTGTTGTTTGTTTCTCATTAGATTGTGTTTCATATGTACCTTGATGTTCACATTTTATGGTACGTTTACGAAAAGTTCCATCAGAATTTTTTTCAACACGATTATATTTGACTTTAAAACCTTGATATTTAGTCCAATCTTTGATAATATTAAAAGCTTGCTGCCAGGTATCAAATATTTTTCCTTGATATAAAGTTGGTTCTATTGTATTATTATTTGTATTAATAAGTGATAGAGGGCTTTCAGATAATATGTGATCATTCATTGTAAAAAAAGTGTAAAGAAAGTGTAAAGAAAATGTAAATATTTATTTAAAAAAATCACGTGTCAAACAACTTTAATTAAATAAAAAAACAATTTAAATTAAGCCGCAAAACTACAAAATTACAAAATCAGGGATACAAATTTTGACCAATAAAATCATGTTACGCAACCCATGCGCCATAACGCAGGTGCGTTAAAAAACAAAACCCTTTAAAATATATTTAAAAAATACTTAAAAAATATTTAATTTAGGTAATAAATAAGTATATTTTAGATATATATTTAAAATATACTTAAAATATTATTAAAATATATTTAAAATTAAGTATATTTTAAGTATTTGCCTAAAATATATCTAAATTAAGTATTTTTTAAATATATTTTAATTATATTCTAAGTATTTTTTAAACATATGTATTTTTTATAAGATACAGTAACACGATTAATTTTAAAATAATAGTTCTTATATTTATTTTAATTTTTGAGATTTGGAGAATTTTTAAAAACTGTTTAGTATTAAATTATTAATATTAATTTTTTACAAATGGATAATTAATATTATGTATACGTGTTGTCCAAATCCCAAATAATTTGGGATTTGGGACGCCAAAATGCACAAATTACTAGTATTTGGAATTTGGGATTTTGGCAAAAAATACTAATTATAATTTGGGATTTGGGATTTGGGATTTCAGCATTTGGGATTTCGGCGTTCGGATTTTGAATTTGGGTGGCAGGTATAATATTATGAATTGACATTTAATAAAATTTTAATTGCAGTGTTGGCCTATTTATACCTTCAAAGAAAAATAGGAAATGACAACTAAAACAGGAAAAAACTATATATAAAAGATCGTACAGCAGTATGTAATATGCTATAGTTGAAGGGTTTGTAAATAAATACAACTATGAAGGATTTAAGTATGTGGTTTTATTCGAAAGAGGCAAAGGTGAGGTTTTAAAGAGTTATAGAGAACAAATCTCCATTATCATAAAGACAATTTATAAAAAAACTAATTCTTTAACTACAGAGTTTTCAACAAATAAAAAGGATTATTATTCACCAAGAATAATAATATCAAAGTATATAAATTATAATATTCAATATTACCAAGATTTTATTATCAATTTATTACTATCTGTGAGTTAAATACATTTAATAGTTTTGTACTGAACTGTACTAAACAACATTAAAACTATAAAGAACTTGTATTAATTGAAGACTAAGATTAAAGAAAAATTCAGCTTATTTATAACTAATAATTCTTGCCATCTATGTTGTCGTGTATGCCATTAAGTATGCCATCATGCATGTCATCATGCATGCCATCATTTATATCATAGCTCTTGTCATCACTTATGCCATCGCGTTACTGATCGACAATATATTATTAATCTAGATATACTAATTTAGGTAACAACTGATAATTCATAATACATGACTAAATTGATTTACAATAATACAATAACTATAATAAAAATAAGATATAAAATATAATAATAAGATAATACAGATAAAAAAATATAACTTAATAATAAATACTAAAGACAAAAACTATGTTAATAGCAGATAGAATTTTATATAAAATAGTTATAACAAAAGTGATTATAAAATTAATTGTTTTTCTCAAAAAGAATAAGTATATCAAAATAATAATTGGATCAGTGGTTACAGAAAAATTAACTTTTGAAAATTGAAATTTTATATATAAAAAATTATTTTTATTTATTTTATATGTAAAATTTTAATTTTCAAAAGTTAATTTCTATAACCACTGATTCAATTGTTATAAAATTTGATATATTTGTTCTTTTTGAGAAGAATAATCAACCCTATAATTATTTTTATTATAATTATTTTATATAAAATTCTATTTGCAATTAAAATTTTACTAAATGTTAATTCTCAATATTGATTATTTATTTGTAAAAAATTGGTATTAATAATTAATAATATAGTAGATTAATATAGTACAATTGCGCAATCTAGTAAGTATATATAAAAAATTACTTTGTGTAACTATGTACAATTTCATTATTAAAATTGTACTAATTAAACTAACTAATTATTAATTTTGTTTAATTTTAACAATAGTATATTTATAATATATTAAGATAATTTTAATCGTACTACTAAAAATTCTAGTGTATTATACTAAAATTCATAATTGTATTGTACTAATTTTTGAAATCACAGTTTTCAAAAATTCTTCAAATCTCAAATATTAAAATAAGTATAGGAATTATTATTTTAAAATTAATTGTTTGTGAGATAAAATTTTTTAAAAATAAAAATACAAGTGTTATATTACTTTTATAAATCACTATATACTATACCTGCCGCCCAAATTCAAAATCCAAATGCTAAAATCCCACATCAGGAATTAAATATAAACGTTCTAGTGCGTCCAAAATACACTGATCTATAGCGTCCTACGAATACCACCTACATTCATATAGCGTATTAAATATGCCATTCTAGTGCGTTCTCCGAAACTTTATATATATAGCATACTAGAACTATACATGTTCCCAAAATTGATTTTGGATTTTTGAGGTATTTCGACTTTTTGAGATTTATGCAGAATCTATTCTATATATGGAAGTAAAAAAAGTATCCAGTTATGTATATCTTCAATCAAAGAATAAATCTGGGTGGTTAAAAAATTTCGGGTTTTAAGTAAAATAATTTCGTCTTCTATGAAAAACTATTTCGACTTTTTTCCCCAAAATACCAATTTCGGGGCCCCAAAATAATTTTGCGTGCAAGTATAACTAGAACGCACCGTTCTAGTGCGTCCAAAATACACTGATCTATAGCGTCCTACGAATACCACCTACATTCATATAGCGTATTAAATATGCCATTCTAGTGCGTTCTCCGAAACTTTATATATATAGCATACTAGAACTATACATGTTCCCAAAATTGATTTTGGATTTTTGAGGTATTTCGACTTTTTGAGATTTATGCAGAATCTATTCTATATATGGAAGTAAAAAAAGTATCCAGTTATGTATATCTTCAATCAAAGAATAAATCTGGGTGGTTAAAAAATTTCGGGTTTTAAGTAAAATAATTTCGTCTTCTATGAAAAACTATTTCGACTTTTTTCCCCAAAATACCAATTTCGGGGCCCCAAAATAATTTTGCGTGCAAGTATAACTAGAACGCACCGTTCTAGTGCATTCTCCGAACGTTTCGTATATATAGCGTACTAGAATGTACCGTTCTAGTGCGTTCTCCGAACGTTTCATATATATAACGTACTAGAACGCACCGTTTTAGTGCGTTCTCCGGACGTTTCGTATATATAGCATCCTAAAACGCCGTAATATAATTCCGGATGCAAATGCCGAAATTTCAAATCCCAAATCCTAAATTATAATTAGTATTTTTTGCTGAAATCCCAAATACTAGTAATTTGTGCATTTTGGCATACCAAATCCCAAATTATTTGGAATTTGGGCAACACGTATACTATATACTATAGCAATGTTGTTAAATTTGTATATTTCTAGTTTTTTCGACTATCCCTATTATACATGTTGTCAAAACTATTAAATTGAGTCAGATGCAATTAAAATTGAGAAAAATTGGAGTTGAGTCAAGGCAAATTTTGATTTTTACTAGTGATTGATGCAATTGGTTGAGTTAGACACAATTGAAAATTGAAATTTTAAGAGTTGAGTCAAGACCAAATTAGTTTTGACAATATGTATAATCACTATATCCCTATGTCCCATGTCCCAATGTCCCTTAAATAGTTTATAAATAGATATTAAAACTTTATAAATACAATGGCTCACGAATGTACTGCAACTATACATGTTCCCAAAATTGATTTTAGATTTTTGAGGTATTTCGACTTTTTGAGATTTATGCAAAATTTATTCTATATATGGAAGTAAAAAAAATACCCAGTTATGTGTATTTTCAATCAAAGAATAAATCTGGGTGGTCAAAAAATTTCGGGTTTTAAGTAAAATAATTTTGTCTTCTATGAAAAACTATTTCGACTTTTTTCCCCGAAATTATAATTTCGGGGCCCCAAAATAATTTTGCGTGCAAGTATAACTGCAACACCTAAAATTTTGTCTTTAAAAAATTCTATATCACAAACTATCGATTTTAGAATAATAGTTCTTATACTCATTTTAATCTTTGAGATTTAAAGATTTTTTGAGAACTGTTTAATATTAAATTAATAATGTCAATTTTTCAGAAATGGGTGATTTATACATGTCATCAAAATTAATTTGACCTTGACTCAACTCTTAAAATTTTAATTTTTAATTGCGTCTGACTCAACTAATTGCGTCAGTTATTAATAAAAATCAAAATTTGCCTTGACTTAACTTCAATTTTTCTCAATTTTAATTGCGTCTGACTCAATTTAATAGTTTTGACGACATGTACAGAGTGATAAACATAGTGAATTAGTACTTAATAAAATTTCAATTGTGAATAAAATTTTATACAGAATAGTTACAATAAAAGTGATTATAGGGTTAATTGTCTTTCCTAAGGAGAACAGGTATACCAAATTTCATAATAATTGGATCAGTGGTTATGGAGAAATTAACTTTTAAAAATTGAAATTTTACTAATAAAATAAATAAAAAAATATTTTATTAGTAAAATTTCAATTTTCAAGAGTTAATTTCTTCATAACCACTGATCTAATTGTTATGAAATTTGGTATACACGTTCCCTTGGGAAGAACAATCAACCCTATAATTACTTTTATTGTAACTATTCTGTATAAAATTTTATTCACAATTGAAATTTTATTAAGTGTCAATTCACCATGTTGATCACCTATTTTCGAAAAATTGGCATTATTAATTTGATATCAAACGGTTCTCAAAAAATCTTCAAATCTCAAAGATTAAAATGAATATAGGAACTATTATTCTAAAAAATAGTGATCAAAGTCAAAAAAATCAATTTTTTTAGACATAAATTTCTGTAGGTTCCGTAAATTTTCTGTAAATTTACACCCTGAAAAGTTTCTTAATGTAGTTAAATTTTTTAATTAAAAATATATATAATTGGATATTTTTTTATTTCAGTATATAGAATAAATTCTGTATAAATTTCAAAAAGATAAAATATTTTAAAAATTTAAAATTAATTTTAAGAACATGTTGTTGACCGTGATTTACCTTCCAAATAAAGGACGGAAACAGACAACTATTAGTAGGGATTAATTTGTATAAGACACACAGCACTATACTTAATTTACTAAAGCTGAAGGATTTATACTATTATTAAAGTATAATTGGGAAGGAATTAAGGTATTGCGGAATTAAGGCGAAAGAGGCAGGAGTGAGATTTTATAAGGGTAAACACTAAGTTTATTAACAATTTACTAAGAATTCAAGCCCAGAACACTAAGCAAGGCTAAATTTATACCAGATAACGAGATCACACAGCAAGTTATCAAATTATTAAAACAAATACCGAGACCACTAAGCAGGGTATTTAAAAGAATTTCATTAAGAAACTATAAACTAATTATTAAGATCACAAAGCAGAATAATAGTTTATAACAAAAGAATAATACTAAGATCACACAGCAAAGTATTAATAAAGGGTATTTTCACAAAGAATTAAATAATAACTTAATAAGAAATGTATTATTTAATAATAAATCACAGAGTATTTTTATTATTTGAGTTATTCAAGTTTTTAGAATTGATTGATTAACTGACTAACTGAGGATTGAGAGAAGAGGAATTCAATCCTTTATATACATAATAGATTACGCTATTGATTACGCTGTACTCTACACTATTCACTACACTGTAGACTACGCTATTGCATACACTGTGTTCTACGCTAATGTGTACACTATTAATTACGCTATCTATTACGCTTTCGATTACGCTGTACTATACACTATTGATCTACAGTCGTAATACATATTTTGTTGCACTAATTTCTAAGTGATTTACATTAATATTTATAAATATAGAAATAATACACTAATAGTTAATAAATGGTAATAATAAATAATAATAAGTAATAAATAATAAACATAAATTGAATAATAAAATATAATAATAAACTACTACAGCTAACAATTCTCCCCAACTTAATTATAAAGTTCCACTTATAATTATTAAAAAGTAAGATCATCTATAGTACGATAATATTCGACCAATTCTCTATAGTCCTTTGATTTCATATCCAAAAGTATACGATAAGATAAATGTGAAGTTCTATAAATTTGCTCCACATCTGACTTAAAAAGATTATAAACCCTAATAATTCCTTTGTAAAAATGATATTCTCGTTGGATATTCTTTGTTTCAACAAATTCTAACCATTTATCTCTTGGAGTGACAGAGAGATAAATTAATTCTCCTACATAAAATGCATATACCATTGTCATAATTCTATGACGTTGTTTTGCTTTTTCCTTAAATTTGGTATAAACATTATTCATAGAGATTTCCCAAGTATCAACAAGATTATAAGGACAGGGTATTTGTTGAACTGTATAGCTTCCAATAGTTAATAAATCTTGTTTGTATCTATCTAAATTATTTCTCTCCATGGGAACTTTTAGATTATTTATAGGGAATTTTTCTTAGAATAGGAATTATTTTTATACTAAAATAAAGTTACGCCAGTAATTTTTTGTCTAACTTTAATAGAGTTTATGTAATAATGATTTGTGGTATTCAACTGGTCTTTTCATAATACTTTTTAAGTAATGATCTATTTAATGGTGCTCGTAATACTTNCAGCAAGTTATCAAATTATTAAAACAAATACCGAGACCACTAAGCAGGGTATTTAAAAGAATTTCACTAAGAAACTATAAACTAATTATTAAGATCACAAAGCAGAATAATAGTTTATAACAAAAGAATAATACTAAGATCACACAGCAAAGTATTAATAAAGGGTATTTTCACAAAGAATTAAATAATAACTTAATAAGAAATGTATTATTTAATAATAAATCACAGAGTATTTTTATTATTTGAGTTATTCAAGTTTTTAGAATTGATTGATTAACTGACTAACTGAGGATTGAGAGAAGAGGAATTCAATCCTTTATATACATAATAGATTACGCTATTGATTACGCTGTACTCTACACTATTCACTACNCTATTAATTACGCTATCTATTACGCTTTCGATTACGCTGTACTATACACTATTGATCTACAGTCGTAATACATATTTTGTTGCACTAATTTCTAAGTGATTTACATTAATATTTATAAATATAGAAATAATACACTAATAGTTAATAAATGGTAATAATAAATAATAATAAGTAATAAATAATAAACATAAATTGAATAATAAAATATAATAATAAACTACTACAGCTAACAATTCTCCCCAACTTAATTATAAAGTTCCACTTATAATTATTAAAAAGTAAGATCATCTATAGTACGATAATATTCGACCAATTCTCTATAGTCCTTTGATTTCATATCCAAAAGTATACGATAAGATAAATGTGAAGTTCTATAAATTTGCTCCACATCTGACTTAAAAAGATTATAAACCCTAATAATTCCTTTGTAAAAATGATATTCTCGTTGGATATTCTTTGTTTCAACAAATTCTAACCATTTATCTCTTGGAGTGACAGAGAGATAAATTAATTCTCCTACATAAAATGCATATACCATTGTCATAATTCTATGACGTTGTTTTGCTTTTTCCTTAAATTTGGTATAAACATTATTCATAGAGATTTCCCAAGTATCAACAAGATTATAAGGACAGGGTATTTGTTGAACTGTATAGCTTCCAATAGTTAATAAATCTTGTTTGTATCTATCTAAATTATTTCTCTCCATGGGAACTTTTAGATTATTTATAGGGAATTTTTCTTAGAATAGGAATTATTTTTATACTAAAATAAAGTTACGCCAGTAATTTTTTGTCTAACTTTAATAGAGTTTATGTAATAATGATTTGTGGTATTCAACTGGTCTTTTCATAATACTTTTTAAGTAATGATCTATTTAATGGTGCTCGTAATACTTTTCCATCTATTGTTCTTAATTTATAAACTCCTGGATATAAAAGGTCATGAATATAGTATGGTCCTTTCCATTTTGGGTCTAATTTTCCAGTGTGACTGGTTTGTTTGGCAGCTTCGTATAACAAAACTTTATCCCCTATTTCATAAACAATAGGTGTGACAACTTGTCGATCATGATATTCTTTCTGTTTTAATTGTTGTTTTTTAATTTTATTTTGAGTTTGTCCTCTAACAACAGGTAATTCATCAACTAATGTGAAGAGTCGAGTTAATAAATTAGTTTCAATAACTTCTAATCCTCTTTTGAATGGGTAATTTGCAGTTCGGCCATAAACCAAATAAAAAAGTTCAATTTTTGTTGTTGCCTGCCGAGCAGTTCTATAAGCAAACAAAACTGAGGGTATGTTTTTATCTCATTCATCATTATTTACTGTTGTTTTTGCTAAGGATTCACATAAGGTACGATTAAAGCGCTCAACCAATCCATTGGTTGCAGGGTAATAGGGTGTAGAATATATGTGTTTGATATTGTACTTTTCTAATAATTCATCAATATGTTGGTTTTTAAAATGACTTCCTCTATCAGATAATAAAATATGAGGGCATCCATGTCTGCAAATAATGTCCTCATATATAAAATCAGCTACTTGTTGCGCAGTTGCTTGTGGAATGGCTTTGGCTTCAGGCCATTTAGTTAAATAATCAACAGCAACTACTATGTATTTATTTTTACTCTTTGTTAATGGTAGAAGTCCAACAATATCTATCCCTATTTTTGAAAAGGGTTCACCCACAGGTATTGGTTGTAGGGGTTCAATATTTCGCTTCCGTCCTCGCCGTTGACAACTGTCACATGATCTAATATAATCTTTGATATCATCATACATTTGTGGCCAAAAATATAAGTTGCGAACTTTATTAAAAACTATATCTACTCCTAAATGAGCTCCTAAGGGATGGTTATGTAACATGAATAATACTGGTTCTATTTCATGTTTTTGTAACACTTGGAGTAATTGTCCTCAAGTTCTTTTTCTTCTATCAATTTTAAATAATAAATTATCTTGTAATTTGAAAAATTTGCTTTTTGATTTAATACGATTTGCTATTTTATGATCTTGTGGTAAAATTTGATTAGTTAAATACTGTTTGAGTTGTTGATATTCAGTTAAATCCATTTTTGTATAATTGTTTTGTCAGGACACCGACAACCTGAACTGAATTAAATTTTATAGTCAGATTTACTATATTATGATTGTATGTTTGTGTATAATTAATTAAATACTATTTTAATTGGATTGGGGAAGGCGAGAAAGTGTATCTGCGTTATTGTGTTTGCGTCCAACTCTATGGAGGATGGTATAATTATAAGGTTCTAGTCTTAAAATCCATCTCGCTCTTCGTCCTTTAAGTTCAGAAGTTTGTAACTATTTTAATGCAGCATGATCTGTTACAATAACGAAATGGTCAGTTCCAAAATAATGTCGGAAATATTCCACAGCCCATACTACTGCTAAACATTCTAAATCAGTTGCGGAGTAGTTTTGTTCAGCCTTATTCAGACTCCTGCTCGCATAAGCAATTGCATGTTCACGTTTGTTTTCTTCATCCTTTTGAGCTAGTACAGCTCCCAGCCCAGAGGTTGATGCATCGGTATGTAATATAAATGGTTTGTCAAAGTTTGGGTATTGTAGGATTGGTGCAGAAATTAGATATTTCTTTAATTTTTCAAAGGCCTTTTGTTGATCTGCAGTCCAATTAAAAGGTTCATTTTTTTGTAATAATTTATTTAAGGGTTTTGCAATGTTTGAAAACTGATTAATGAATTTTCGATAGTACGATGCAAGGCCTAGGAATCCTCTAAGTGTTCTTAAGTTATGCGGGGTAGGAAAGTTTTTTACTTTAATAATTTTATCTTCATCGGGTAGGATTCCATTCCGGGTGATTTCATGCCCTAGAAATTTTATTGAGGGTAAAAAGAAATGACATTTCTCCTTATTTAATTTTAATTTAGCTTCTCTTAAAGTTTTAAAAACTGNTGTCCTCGAGTTCTTTTTCTTCTATCAATTTTAAATAATAAATTATCTTGTAATTTGAAAAATTTGCTTTTTGATTTAATACGATTTGCTATTTTATGATCTTGTGGTAAAATTTGATTAGTTAAATACTGTTTGAGTTGTTGATATTCAGTTAAATCCATTTTTGTATAATTGTTTTGTCAGGACACCGACAACCTGAACTGAATTAAATTTTATAGTCAGATTTACTATATTATGATTGTATGTTTGTGTATAATTAATTAAATACTATTTTAATTGGATTGGGGAAGGCGAGAAAGTGTATCTGCGTTATTGTGTTTGCGTCCAACTCTATGGAGGATGGTATAATTATAAGGTTCTAGTCTTAAAATCCATCTCGCTCTTCGTCCTTTAAGTTCAGAAGTTTGTAACTATTTTAATGCAGCATGATCTGTTACAATAACGAAATGGTCAGTTCCAAAATAATGTCGGAAATATTCCACAGCCCATACTACTGCTAAACATTCTAAATCAGTTGCGGAGTAGTTTTGTTCAGCCTTATTCAGACTCCTGCTCGCATAAGCAATTGCATGTTCACGTTTGTTTTCTTCATCCTTTTGAGCTAGTACAGCTCCCAGCCCAGAGGTTGATGCATCGGTATGTAATATAAATGGTTTGTCAAAGTTTGGGTATTGTAGGATTGGTGCAGAAATTAGATATTTCTTTAATTTTTCAAAGGCCTTTTGTTGATCTGCAGTCCAATTAAAAGGTTCATTTTTTTGTAATAATTTATTTAAGGGTTTTGCAATGTTTGAAAACTGATTAATGAATTTTCGATAGTACGATGCAAGGCCTAGGAATCCTCTAAGTGTTCTTAAGTTATGCGGGGTAGGAAAGTTTTTTACTTTAATAATTTTATCTTCATCGGGTAGGATTCCATTCCGGGTGATTTCATGCCCTAGAAATTTTATTGAGGGTAAAAAGAAATGACATTTCTCCTTATTTAATTTTAATTTAGCTTCTCTTAAAGTTTTAAAAACTGTTTTTAAATGTGTGACATGTTCATCAAAAGTCTTAGAATAAATGGTCACATCATCCAAATATACTACTAGGAATTTGCTAATGAATGGTGACAAAACCTTGTCCATTAAGCGTTGGAAAGTGGCGGGTGCATTACATAATCCGAATGGCATTACATTAAACTCATATAAGCCAAATTTGGTTGTAAATGCAGTCTTCTTTTTGTCATCCTCTTTTACTGCAACTTGCCAGTATCCAGAGGCTAAGTCGAGAGTGGAGAACCATTGTGCACCTTTAAATTGTTCTAAGATATCATCAATAATTGGTAGCGGGTATACATCTTTTTCGGTAACTTTGTTTACTTTTCGGAAGTCAATACAAATTCTTTTTTTGTTATTTTTCTTTGGCACAATTACTACGGGAGAGGCCCAAGGACTTGTTGATTCTCGGATAATTCCTTTATCCAGCATAGCTTCTATTTCTTTTTTAACAAATTCTGATTCACTGGGCGCAATTCGATATGGTCTTTGTTTAATTGGTTGTGCATCACCAGTTTTTATTTCATGCTCTACAATGTGAGTCTGTGTCAATTCAATAGTTTGGCCTTCTTCANTATTTAATTTTAATTTAGCTTCTCTTAAAGTTTTAAAAACTGTTTTTAAATGTGTGACATGTTCATCAAAAGTCTTAGAATAAATGGTCACATCATCCAAATATACTACTAGGAATTTGCTAATGAATGGTGACAAAACCTTGTCCATTAAGCGTTGGAAAGTGGCGGGTGCATTACATAATCCGAATGGCATTACATTAAACTCATATAAGCCAAATTTGGTTGTAAATGCAGTCTTCTTTTTGTCATCCTCTTTTACTGCAACTTGCCAGTATCCAGAGGCTAAGTCGAGAGTGGAGAACCATTGTGCACCTTTAAATTGTTCTAAGATATCATCAATAATTGGTAGCGGGTATACATCTTTTTCGGTAACTTTGTTTACTTTTCGGAAGTCAATACAAATTCTTTTTTTGTTATTTTTCTTTGGCACAATTACTACGGGAGAGGCCCAAGGACTTGTTGATTCTCGGATAATTCCTTTATCCAGCATAGCTTCTATTTCTTTTTTAACAAATTCTGATTCACTGGGCGCAATTCGATATGGTCTTTGTTTAATTGGTTGTGCATCACCAGTTTTTATTTCATGCTTTACAATGTGAGTCTGTGTCAATTCAATGGTTTGGCCTTCTTCAGATATATTTTTAGCAAATACATCTCGGTGGTTCACAAAGAGTTTATCGGCAGTTATTTGTTGGGTTTCATCTAGTATTCCATGTTGAAATTCTGGTTTATCAATTTGTTTATCAATACATTCGGTTAGGTATACTGCAGGATTTTCTTCTGGGGAAGTTTCAATATTAATCATCTGTTCTGACCTTTTAATGTCATGCTGAGGACATATGTTTTCATCAATATTAGTTTGTTCCAAGTAATAGGATTCAATTTCTTCCAGGTCTTCTGATTCGTATTCCAATTCATCTTGAAGTTCTTCATTTATTTCTTCATTTTCTTCATATAATTCTGGGGGTTCTAAATGATCGGAGTGGGAAGTTTCAACATCCACTTCTTGGTCATTATATTTTAATCTAATAACACAATTTAAGAAATCCCATTGTGCCTGAGTTTTTTCAAAGAAATCTGTTCCTAATAAGAGATTCTTTTCTGTTGAGTCAATAACTCTTAATTTCATTGGTACTAATAAAGAACTAATAGCAATTCCTACGGAATTTATTTCTCCTAGCGCTCGTTGTTTTTTACCATTTACAGTTATGATTGAAATATTGGAGGGTTTATTAATTTTTAATTCCAAAAATTTCCTTAATTTATCGGTAATAATACTAATTGCAACACCTGAGTCCAAAACTGTGGCAATTGGGTTGTTTTTAATTCGTACATAACATTTGGCAGCAGTAGTTCTTTTTTCATTACTGGTTGCCATGAAATTAGTAGCGGCAGGTTCCCTTTTAAGGATTTTTGTTAAATTTCTTTTTTGGTCATTGTATTGTAACATTTGTCCAAGTTTAACATTAGCTTGACTGTTTAAGATATCTTCGGAAATATCATATCGGGGATATCTGTCAATTATGGAGGGTTGCCTTTTTGCACGTTGTACTTTTGGTTTTATTGTTGTTTTGGTGGTGCGTTCTCTCATTTCGATATCAGGTGTTGTTTCCTCAAAGGGATCTTCTTCAAAATCAACTAAAATTTCAGGTTCTTGTACTTTTGGAACAGTGATTTTTGCTTTTGGGATTACTGGAGTTTTAGGAGGTCTTCCAGGTTTCCTGACTGGGTTACTTCTGGTGTTTGGTTTATTGCGGATTGCTTCGTAAATCTCATATTCATTTTCACTATTGTATTCAACATAGCTTACATTTTTACTGTTATTATTTTGGAATTGCTTTTTCTCGGACAAACATTCCCTTGCGAAATGTCCTATTTCATTACATTTGTAACATCTTCTAAGAAAATTACTATTATAGCTGTTGTTATAGTTAGAATTATAATTTGGGTTGTAATTGGGAATATAATTATTATTATTATTATAGTTTTGATTATTGATATTATTATTGTTATTATTATTCCTAGGGAAAGGTTTGCGAGGTTCATTTGTTCTTTCACGTCGTCCAGCTTGTTTAGCTATTCCTTCAACTTGTTGCATTAAATTAATTTGCAACTTATTAAAGCGTTTTGTTAGTTCATCCATTTCTTCATCACTGGAAGGTTTCTTTTTCTTTTGTTCCTTCTTTTTGAATCGGGGTTTTTCGTCTTCAGAGGATTCATTATCAGAGTCCTCACTAGAACTTTCATATTTTTTTATTTTCTTGTGTCGTTTGGAAGTTCCTTTTCCTTGTTCAAATAATTTGGCTTTTGTTAATGCTGTTGCCAAGTTTGCTGGAGCATGTGTTTTTACAACGGCTTTAATATCTGGTAACAATCCTCGGACAAAATGAGGGAGGGTAGCATTAGTATTAATTCCTGCTCGTTCGGCCATTTTCTTTACTTGATAGTAATATTCTTCGACTGATTCTCCTTTTCGTTGTTTTAGTCCTCGTAATTCATCTAACCATTGTTCTTTAAAGGCATCATTACAATATTTAGCAGAAAAAGCATCTTGGGTAGTAGGCCAATCAGCTTCGTCATTTGCTTCGTACCATTCTAGATACCATTCACGATATACATGTCGTCAAAAGTAAAAAGCCATTGACTCAACTACTGAAATTTAGTTGCGTCTATGTAATTGCGTCAAAATAATTGCGTCAATTGCGTCAATTGCGTCAATTTTTTATATGACTCAATTCCAAATTTTTAAATTTTAATTGCGTCTGACTCAATTCAATAGTTTTGACGACATGTATAATTCACGAGCTCCTTTTCTTAAATAAGCTCCAAATGCATTTTTTGTTCTTTCATCATTCCAATTATTTGCGTGGCATGCCATTACAAAATCTTCAAGCCATTCTTTAGGATTTTCATTGTGTGTCCCAGAGAACTTGGGGGGTTTTACTACGAATGCCATTTCTTCTTCAGATTCTTCAGAGTTATTATTTGTATGTTCACTTGATGATCCGCTTGGTAAATTATCTTCTTTTGGTTCTTGAATATTATTATTGTTTCTAATATTTGGATTGTAGTATTGGAAGAGTGGATTATTATTTTGATTATCTTGTTCCTCCTCTTGTTCCTCTTGTTGTTCTTGTTGTCCTTCTTCTTGACTATTGTGTTGTGAATAATTAATAATTAATTGATCACTAAAATTAATTAAATTTTGATTTGGGTTTGGTCTAGAACTTCCGGCTATAGGCTGATAAGTAGTTTCTTCGTCGGAACTATGAAGATCAATTCCTGTTAAATAATCTCTTTGGAACTGTCGTAAATTTTCAAGGGGACTTGGAGATCGCTCCTCTGGTCTATTAAAAAAGGTAGGAGTTGGAGGGCTTCTGGTTCTTGATGATACAGATTCTACTGGCGAGAGATTTCCATTTCTTACTGTTAATGGAGTTGTATATTGTGGTAAAGATAGGTTTAATGAAGGTCTATTCGATGTTTGTTGATATACACGTGATCTAATTCTTGGTGAAGTAGGTCTTTGAATTTCTGGTTGTGAATAACTTCTTTGATGTTGAGATTCTTGGTTTATACGATTTCGCTGGTCCACTTTGATTAATTTAATGTGTTGAAACTATTTTGTAATTGCTCAAGGTCTTGGATAATTTTAACACAATTATCCCTGATTTGGAATAATAATTTTAGTTGTTTGTGAATTCTTCGGAGTTCTTCAAGGTCGCTTAATTTCCAAACTGGGTCTTGATTGTCTGGAGTTTGATCAACAATATCTCGTATTTTTTGTTGATATAATGCAGCAATTTCAGTGATTACTCTGTTTAACTCTTCAATTTGGGATAAGGATATCATATGAATATATAAGGGATAAACTATACTATAAAATAAAATATAAAATATAAAACTATAACAAAATACTAAATTATAAATTCTAAACTATTAAAATATCGGATCTCACAGTCACCACCAAATTGTTGACCGTGATTTACCTTCCAAATAAAGGACGGAAACAGACAACTATTAGTAGGGATTAATTTGTATAAGACACACAGCACTATACTTAATTTACTAAAGCTGAAGGATTTATACTATTATTAAAGTATAATTGGGAAGGAATTAAGGTATTGCGGAATTAAGGCGAAAGAGGCAGGAGTGAGGTTTTATAAGAGTAAACACTAAGTTTATTAACAATTTACTAAGAATTCAAGCCCAGAACACTAAGCAAGGCTAAATTTATACCAGATAACGAGATCACGCAGCAAGTTATCAAATTATTAAAACAAATACCGAGACCACTAAGCAGGGTATTTAAAAGAATTTCATTAAGAAACTATAAACTAATTATTAAGATCACAAAGCAGAATAATAGTTTATAACAAAAGAATAATACTAAGATCACACAGCAAAGTATTAATAAAGGGTATTTTCACAAAGAATTAAATAATAACTTAATAAGAAATGTATTATTTAATAATAAATCACAGAGTATTTTTATTATTTGAGTTATTCAAGTTTTTAGAATTGATTGATTAACTGACTAACTGAGGATTGAGAGAAGAGGAATTCAATCCTTTATATACATAATAGATTACGCTATTGATTACGCTGTACTCTACACTATTCACTACGCTGTAGACTACGCTATTGCATACACTGTGTTCTACGCTAATGTGTACGCTATTAATTACGCTATCTATTACGCTTTCGATTACGCTGTACTATACACTATTGATCTACAGTCGTAATACATATTTTGTTGCACTAATTTCTAAGTGATTTACATTAATATTTATAAATATAGAAATAATACACTAATAGTTAATAAATGGTAATAATAAATAATAATAAGTAATAAATAATAAACATAAATTGAATAATAAAATATAATAATAAACTACTACAGCTAACAATGTATAAAAACTTTACATTTAAAAATTTTTTAATTATTATTTATAAGACAAGAAGTAATTTTTTACTAAAGTATTTTTATAACAGATTAAAAATTCTAGTTCTTAGTTACAAGAGAATATATATTTTATTTTTATAATATCAATATTTATAAAAATATTTAAATTTAAATTTTATATTTATAAAAAAATTCTATATAAAATTTTTAAAAATTTTTGTAATTTTGTCAAAAATTTTTATAGTTCATAAAAATTTTTAATAGAATTATGAAATTTTATATGGAATTTTTTTATAGATATAAAAATTTAAATTTAAATATATTAGATAAAAAATATTATTTTATAATTAAAAACTAAAGTTATAGAAATACTTTAGTAAAAAAATATTTCCTGTCTTATAAATAGTAGTTAAAGTATAAAAGTTCGACTGAAACTCTTATTTTGTTAAGGGTGTGTGTATGTATTAAGTTAATCTTATAATTTCACTTCAATGAAGAAACTAAATGTGTATATATAAAATGCGAATGTAATGAGTTATAAAACTCCAACTTTAATTAGAAGTCAATGTGTAATACTTGAGCAAAAGCTCCATTTCAATATGAAACAATAAATGTAATTGTTAAATTATATAAGCAAGAACTTCTCTATCCTTTGCTACTCTTTATTATTACAAGTTTTATCTTTTTATATAAAATTACATATTTATATAGTAATATATAATTAATGATAAATAAATTTACATAATTAGAAATAATTTTAAACCTTAAAATCAAAATCTAGATTGATAAAAATCATGTAATAAGATAATATAAGTATATAATATAATATAATATAAATATAATAAAATAGAAATAAAAATAAAATATATACGAAAATAAAAATAATAAAAATAGTAAAAATAGAATAATATCAAAATAAAAATAGAACTGTTACATAAAGTCAAAAAAATAGGATTTAAATTTTGTAAGTTTTGTAAATTTTTATAATTTTACATTTCAAAAATTTTCTTAATGAAATTTAAAGATATTAAATATTATATCATTATTAAAATTTGTAAATTAATATATCAAGTAATTTTTAGATGATTTTTAGATAATTTTCAAATAATTTTTAAATAATTTTTTCAAACTAAATTTTAATTTTTGATTTTATTTTTTTTTTTATAAACTAAAATTTTTAATAAAAACTTATAAATTAAACTTTTTAATAAAACCTATTATTCTATTACTATATATTTATCCTGAAGACTTTAAAGATATTTTGGACAAATTAGAAGATAATATAATCTTTTTTATTTAAATTTATCTTAATTTAGCTAATAAAAGATATTTTGTAACTCTTATTAGTTATTTAAGAAAATTAAGAGATTTAAGAAATAATTTATTTTAAATTATTAATTTAATAAAATATTTATTCTTTTTAATTATACTGAAATATAACAAACATTATATATATTGTTTGAAAATTATAAAAAAGTGGTGAGTTTCAAATATTAAGTATGATAAATTTGAACTTAACTTTGATATTCTTTAGTAAGAAAATGAATTTATAAACAATATTCAATTTATAAATAAATTAAGAAAAATAGAATTAAGTATGTTTGATAAATTTATTAAAAAGTTAAGCCAGTCAGATATATAGAAAATTAAAGAATAAAAACAATTTTATATTGACTATGTCAAATTACATCAGTAAATTTTTTTAAACGTAGGCCTTCGAAGTCCTTCACCCTGATAACCTTCGAATACCTCCAACATAAATGTAATATTTACGAAGGTTATTGGTACTGAAAACCTTCATTTTTATTAATAAAACGTAATACTCTGGAGGTTATTGATATCGATAACCTTCAATAACCTTCACTTTATCATAATAAATGTAATATTTGCGAAGGTTATTGGTCTGATAACCTTCAATAACCTTTGAAAATGAAATTATTACAATAACCTCTAACATAAAAAATTTCCTGATGTAATACTATGTAATAAAAAAATAATCTGAAAAAAGGCAATTGTAAGTTTTAACAAAATTACCACTTTGTTTTCTAATAAAACTTTTATACAGATCAAAATATTATAAATTTGATAGATATTTAGTATCTAATATCAAGTAGAAAATTGTACAATATCAGGTATCCAATATAATATTAAATATTTAATATATAATATCAGATACTTGATATATACCAGGACCTCGAGCAATTTATAGATAGATCAGATAATATTAAATTAGGAAATAAGAAAAGAAAAATATAATTTTTGTAAGTAAATTTTTAAATTTTAATTAAAAATAAACAACTTTTTAAAAATTTTATTATAATAACTAAGTAAACTTTAATGTAACCTATTTATAGATTGCTTGAAGTCCTTATATACCTAATATATGATATTAGATATCTGATATATCACAGATATACATGTTTCCAAAATTGATTTTAGATTTTTGAAATATTTCGTCTTTTTAAGATTTATACAGAATCTATTTTATATATAAAAGTAAAAAAGTATTCAGTTATATGTATCTTTAATCAAGAAATTTATTTGGGTGATCAAAAAATTTCAGGTTTTAAGTAAAATAATTTTGTCTTTTATGAAAAACTATTTTAACTTTTTTCCTCAAAATTGCAATTTTGGGACCTCAAAATAATTTAGCATGCAAGTATAACCACAAATTGAAATATTAAAAATTGAATACCTATTGGATACCTATTGGGTATTTGACATGTATCTAATTTCTGATATTGATAAGTTTCTGATATGTTACTAATAGTTATATATATATATGTTATTAAAACTAATTTGACTTTGACTCAATTCTTAAAATTTTAATTTTTAATTGTATCTGACTTAACTAATTGTGTTAATCACTAGTAAAAATTAAAATTTGCCTTGATTCAACTTCAATTTTTTTCAATTTTAACTCAATTAAAATTGAGAAAAATTGAAGTTGAGTTAAGGCAAATTTTAATTTTTACTAGTGATTAACACAATTAGTTAAGTCAGATACAATTAAAAATTAAAATTTTAAGAGTTGAGTCAAGACCAAATTAGTTTTGATGACATGTATAGTATAATTATATATTATATTTATCGAGCATTTGATAGATCATATTATACACATATTATATATATATCAAATACCCAATATACTATATATATCAGAAAATTTTTTATAATGAAAGTTATTGAAATAATTTCATTTTCAAAGGTTATTGAAGATTATCAGACTAATAACCTTCGCAAATATTATATTTATTATGATAAAATGAAGATTATTGAAGGTTATTAATATTAATAACCTCTATAGTACAATGTTTTATTAATAAGAATAAAGGTTTTTGATACCAATAACCTTTGTAAATATTACGTTTATATTGAAAGTATTCGAAGGTTATCAGAGTAAAATACTTTGAAGATTTACGTTTAAAAAAATTTACAGATGTATTAGGATTTCAAGTAATCTATAAATAAGTTAAATAATACTAAATTAAAAAATAAGAAAGAAAAAATATGATTTTTATAAGTAAATTTTTAAATTTTAATTAAAAATAAGTAACTTTTTAAAAATTTTACTATGATAATTAAGCAAACTTTAATGTGTTATATTTATAGATTGCTCTGGGTCCTTATATACCTAATAAGTATTTAATATGTGTACAATATGACTTATTGGGTACCTGATATCTACCCAACTGATTTTTTACCTCCATGTAATATTTCTAATTTTGCTAAATTAAATTAGATCATAAATTAATGGGTAATTATACGTGTTGCCCAAATCCCAAATAATTTGGGATTTGGGACGCCAAAATGCACAAATTACTAGTATTTGGGATTTGGGATTTGGGATTTCGGCA
>PQFF01000032.1:292394-337457 GCA_003547095.1 Diversispora epigaea | reverse complement strand
TATTATACGTGTTGCCCAAATCCCAAATAATTTGGGATTTGGGACGCCAAAATGCACAAATTACTAGTATTTGGGATTTGGGATTTGGGATTTCGGCAAAAAATATTAATTATAATTTGGGATTTGGGATTTGGGATTTCGGCATTTGGGATTTTGGCATTTGGATTTTGAATTTGGGCGGCAGGTATATGGGTAATTAGAAATATTTTATATGTTGTCTTTACAAGGTAATAAATGTTGGATGACGATGTTATATAGTGAAATATCGCATTAACTTACCAACCGTAGTCAAATTTTATTAAATAAATAGTAAAGATAACAATAATAAATATTAACACCTAGTATAAATACCCTATTAATATTAGATTCTTATATGCAGAGTTGGGAATTTGTACTGTTCTGTACTAAGTACAGTACAGTACAGTACTAATACAGTACTTGTACTTGAAGATTTTAAAATTAGTACATTAGTACAAATCTGAATCATGGATTTTAATTGGTTAATGCTTTCACCTGATTGATGAATCATATGATATAAATAATTTTAATTGATTAATTTTCTCACATGATTGGTGAATCATATGATATGAATGATTTTAATTGGTTAATGTGTTTACCTGATTGATGTACTAAATTGTACGTGTACTATACGTACTAGTACGAATACTGTACTGTACTTAAATTTTGAATAGTACAGTGTACGATCACAACCCTGCTTATATGTATATCAATTTATAAATAGTTTGATCACATGACCTTGTGGCGCAGTAAGGTTACATGATAACAGTAATGGTTACACAAAAGCGCAGTAATATAAGTAACATAGTGGCACAGTAATAGTAGATCACATTACTAAAATAGGAAGCACAGTACAACCCCAATAGTTATAAATATAAGTCCTCTACAGAGAGACTTTTCAGATTCCTTTAAACGATCTTCATAAAAAAAAAATGATCTTTATAAAAAAAAAATAATTAATAACAAAATAACTTTTACTGGTCAAAAATTTATAAAACCTACACCTATTGGGTACTAGATAAGTGTAGTATCCGTGCCTAATATCGTACACATATCGGGTACTCGATAGGTGTGAGAAAACATTTTTCACACTTATCGGATATCCGATATATGTAAAAAAACATTTTTCACACCTATCAGGTACCCGATATATGTACGATATTAGGCACGGATACTACACTTATCTGGTACCCGATAGGTGTAGGTTTTATAAATTTTCGACCAGTGTTTAGATTTAGATTCCCCTTTTGATTTATAAAAAGATGGAAATATCCAATTCTTAGGAGAGAACCTCTAAGGAAAGGTAGTAAACCTTTTGTATTAAAGAGAAAACTTTAATTTTATTAATTTTTAACCCTAAAAGTTCTTGAACGATGAAAGTATAATCATTGAAAAATAATAGTAAATTATTTTATTTGTATTTTAATTATTAATAAACTAACACATATAATTAATAAAAGAATATTGAATGTTATAGGATTAAATGCTTGATTGTATAATTGTATAATGTTAATATTCTTGAGTTAATGAAATTAAATATAAACTTTTGCAAAAGAATAAATGAAGCCATGACTTATGTTGAAAGAACATATTATCTTTGAGCGTTTGAGTAAACGCATATTATCTTTGAGCGTTTGATGAGTAAACGTATATTATCTTTGAGCGGTTGATAAGTAAATGCATATTTGTTTAAGAGTATAGCTTTTTGCGTTTGAGTTAATACGCAGTAATGTCTTAAAGAAAGAATACTTTTTGCGTTTGAGTTAATACGCAGTAATGATTTAAAGAGAAGAATACTTTTTGCGTTTGAGTTAATATGCAAACATATTATATTGAATGCATAGACAGTTACATCTCTTGTTAAATATAACAATGTTAAAGGGCGTCGTCGCAACAAAAAGACCGATTATGTCTATAAACTGACTGGTGCCTTCTATAAGCAAAATAGAAACCAAACTGTCGTGTGTCTTTGGACATAGCACGTTAAACTCCTAAAAGAACCGTAAAAATGTATCAGGCTAATTGTGATTGAACTTTAGCGATTGGCTTAGATAACAACGAATATATTTTCCATATGTAAAAAAATTTTAAATCCCTAGAATATTTAATAAAAATTAATATTTGAAAGGTGTGACACATAGTAATAAATATATTATTCCTGATAAATTCTAACTAGGGTTCCGCAAAAAAGATCCGAATCACGGATCGGATCCGGATTGCACTGTACGGATCCGGATAGGATCTTAAGGTTTCGAATCGCGGATCGATTCGAATCCAGAAAAAATGAGATTCGACGGATCCGGATATTGTTTTTTTGGATTCGAATCGATCCGTGATCCGAGGATTCTATAGCCGTGAAAAGAAACAAGTGAGATAAAAGAATTCTAGGGGAAGGAGAGGAAAAAAAAAGGGAGATAGAATTCTAGGGGGGGGGGGAGGAGAAAAAATCTTTTATTCATCAAAATTTTTAATGGATTCGAATATTCGGACTGGATTCGGATCGATCCGAATATAATCAAAATTGGATTCGGATTTTAAAATAATGGATCCGTATATGACGAATCCGGATCCGGATTAAGAATTAGAATATCGGATTCGATCCGAATATTGATAAAATCCGATCCGATCCGACTTTGCGGAACCCTAATTCTAACCTTAACTCCTGTATAGGGAGTGAAAAATCTGTTGGTGATACTAGAGTAAATGGTATTTGATAAGTATATAATATGACATATTAAGTATCTGATAGGTATAGTATATAACTATCGGTGACATATCAAGAACTTATCGGATATTCAAAATTAAACACACGTTTATCAGGTATTCAATAGGTATAACATTAGGTATCTAATATATTACTGGTTGAAAATTTATAAAACTTACATCTATTAGGTACCAAATAGGTATAGTATCTGTGTTTAATATTGTACATATATTGGATACCCAATAGGTGTGAAAAATGTTTTTTTATATATATCGGGTATCTGATAAATGTGAAAAATGTTTTCTCACACTTATCAAATATCTTATATATATACGATATTAGGCACAAATACTATACCTATCTGGTATCTGATAGGTATAGGTTTTATAAATTTTCAATTAGTGTATAGTTAAAAGTTTTAATCAATAAGAATATTGATTTTATAGATCAGGACAAATATAACATTTTTTATATCCCTCTCTTTTATTTTATTTCTTATATTATTATTAATTTATTTTATATTTTATTTATTATTAATTATACTTATGATTTCACTATTATGTCATTATTATATAATGTATTGTTATATAAAGTATTTAATTTTAATAAAGATAAAAAATATCTTTTTCTTTGAGTTGTTTCACTTTTGTTTTGGTGTAGTTAGAATTACTGTTGATATTAATAATTCCCTTTGTTTATTTTATTTTACAAAGTCAGAGCTTATGTTCTATAAAATTTTATACTAAGAGAATTAAACTCTTACAGATGTACTGGTTATACATGTTCCCAAAATTGATTTTGGATTTTTGAAGTATTTCGACTTTTTGAGATTTATGCAGAATCTATTCTATATATGGAAGTAAAAAAAGTATCCAGTTATGTGTATCTTCAATCAAAGAATAAATCTGGGTGGTCAAAAAATTTCAGGTTTTAAGTAAAATAATTTCGTCTTCTATGAAAAACTATTTCGACTTTTTCCTCAAAATACCAATTTCAGGGCCCCAAAATGATTTTGCGTGCAAGTATAGTACTGGTACAATTTGTACTAAGTACACTAATATATAGTACAAATTTAGTACATGTACTAAATTTCATTAATACATGTACTAAATTTCATTAGTACAGTATATAACTACAACCCTGCTTATATCACATCAATATTATTAGTCTTTACATATGACCTGATTATTGTATTTATTTGTTTTAAAGAGTTGCTCCAGAATTAATGTGCATTGTCTTCAAATGTTGTTTGTTAATATCAGACACTATTGGAAACTGGATAGATAATAAATGACTGTGAAGAAAATTATCAATGGTCATATATCTTGTTCCAAAAGAATGTCAAAGAACCAGATTAAGGTGTATAATTTTTTGTCCTATCATAATTCTATTTGAATTTAAATCCAAAATAATTTTGCCATTGATCTTCAACATTAAAGTATCATCTGATCTGATTTTAAAATTTTCATTTAAATCATAAATCTGATTAAAAAAATTAATAATATAATAGATCAAGAAATTTTATTAACTTTATTTTAGGTATATTTTAAAAAATTTAATAAAGTGAAAAGGACATACTTATATGTAATATTTATATTTATCACAATTGTTATAAGTTCTTGTTAAATCCTTACTTGTAACTAAATTATATTATTCCGTTCATAATGGTCACATGAATTCCGTTATCTTCATTAGTATGATTCATACAATAATTTTATTTTATCTTTATTAGTATTGTTCATATTATTTTGTGGATATTTTTAGTCGTAAAAAAGTTTATCTTAGGCACGCGAGCATTTCTAGTCTATTTGCACAGACCATTCAACGTCATTCCGCCATCATATGCTTCTTATATAATTAATACAATTAAAGAAATAAAGAATTGAAATAGAAGTTCACATTAAGGATTTTGATTGTCATACGAACATAAAAATAAACATTTAAGTACTCATTAATAAGAATGGAATGAATTCTAATTAAATGTAATATGCAAGCAATATGTTGAGCCAGCTGATAGTAATCGACAGATTTGAAAAATTATATGTTGTTATCGTTTACCTTTTTTGAATGATTAAAATTATCAATAAATATGGTAATATTTTTTTTTAAGATTTTTCAGATTTTCAGATCAATTTTTCTTTCTTTTAAATTTTATCTCTCCAAACCCTATACAAAAAAAAATAACAATAAAAACAATGTCTAGTAGTAATATCCCTTTCTGGGGTCACAGGTAATTTCCAAAGATTTATAATTATTAAAAAGTCAAAATTGGGAAGATTTTAAGTTTCTATTGTTATTATTATTTATTATTATTATTGTTATTATTATTTATTGTTATTATTTATTATTATTATTATTTATGATTTTCTTTTTTTTTTATACATTCAATTTAGCACCTCAACATTGGATTGGTGTGAAGTAAGAATATAATCAATAATTTGTCAATATTATCAATAATCACAATTAATTTAATTAATCGAAATCGTTTTTTTTTTCATTTGTAAAATCAAAGGAAAATTATAAAGATCACAAATGTATTGCCGAATTTATTAATACTTTAACAAATATTCTTTTTAGTGAGTTATTATAATAATTAAATATAAATTTATTAAATTAATTTATTAAATGAATTTTATGAATTTTTAAATAATTTTTTTTTAAAAATATCTTATTTTCTAGTCGGTTTAGCAATGTTTGGAGTATTTAATACTACAAAACAAGGATTGGAAAAACGATTTATAGTAGCTTATGCTGGTGTCGCTTTGATCGGTATAGGATCTTGGATGTTTCATATGACATTATTATATCAATTTCAGTTATTAGATGAACTTCCAAGTATGTATTTGTATAATTTAGATTGTTTTTTGATCATTTTTGATTGATTATTTTTTGATTATTTTTGATTGTTAATTTCAAATTACTTTAAATTATTTCAAATTATTTCAGTGCAATACGCGACATGTATATTAGCGTATAACATGTAAGAATACATATTTTTATTCTTTCAAATTTACAATTACAATAATTCTTTAATAATAATAATTTTTTAATAAATTCTTTTCCAGTTTCGAAACAGAACGTAAAAAGAAATACGGAATATACCTTCCATTAGGTTTATTAATCTATGCTGTTGGCGTCACAACAATTTACTTGCGCATAGTGAATCCTGTCTTTCATCAAGTTACTTATGGAATATTGGTTGCAATAATAAATATCCGATCATATTATTTACTTGGTTTTATTCCTAAAAATGAATCTCGTGCAATTTTAAAAGATCTTTTATTGGTTGCCTGGGTAATATTTGGAACAGGTTTTATTTTTTGGAATATTGATAATTTAGCATGTGATAATTTAAGATCAATTCGTGCTAAAATAGGGAAACCATCTGGTTATTTATTGGAATTACATGGATGGTGGCATATTTGTACCGCAATTGGTAGTTATTATTGGATTGTGTTTAACCAATATTTGAGAGTTTTATTGTTGGGTGATATAAATAATTGGAAATTGAATTGGGTATTCTTTGATAAAATTCCTTATGTTGTAAGAAATACCGATTTTAGGAAAGTTAAATAGTTAAATGATAATTATTAATTAATAGGTTTATATTTAATACTTTAAATTATTATTTATTCATTCACATTTTGGTGAATTTTACATAAATTTAAATAATTTCCTAATTTGGTACGATTTTTTTTTTTGAATAAATATAGAAAAAAATTTTGTAAATTTTATAAATTTTATCTCAAAAAATTTTTTGTGATCAATAATTAAAAAATGGATTTCTCTTTCTATTTATCTTCTATCAAACCTGCTACGTTAATAATTAATCGAGTTTTTTCAAAATCTTTGAAAACTTTTGGAACTTGTAATCTAGTAAAAAATTATATTAAAAATTATAATCAAAATGGTTTCTCATCAATGAAGAATATTCAAATTAATAATTATTTTAGAAGGTATTATAATACTGATACAAAAAAATTACCAAATAAAGTATCATTTATAATAACCCAAGAAGATAAAGGAATTCCATCACCACAACCAATAATTGGAACTTCAATTACAGCGATCGAACAAACTGTTGATTCAAAATATGGGTTTTTATTAAAAAAATTTTCTATAAATCATCCATAAATCATCCATAAATTTTATTCCATATAAATGATTATTTTATCATCTGATTTTATTTAATTTATTTTCTTCAATTTTAGAAAAAAATATAAATTAAAATGGCCAACTCCTCCTCAAAATGTGTTAATTATTAAGAAACCATTTAGTGATATGACTGCAGATAGGACATTCGTTGAAGTCATTGAGTAAATGTTTATTGTTGTTTATTGTTTTATTTATTATTTAATTTATTTTTTTAATTTATTTGTTTGAATTTTTAGATGGTTACATGAAACTTATCCCAATTTAAATATAATTATTGAATCTGAAGTTGCAGAAAAATTTAGAGAATTTCCATTTGCATATGCTGTGTCAAAAGGTTTATTTACTTTATTTACTGGAATCAGAAATAATTTATAATAATGAAAATAATAATTATTGTTATTAATTTATAATAATTTAATGGGACAATAGAACAAAAATCTGAATTTTCTCGAACAGTGGATTTTATAATAACATTAGGTGGAGATGGAACAATTTTACACACTTCATCTCTCTTTGATCAAGCTGTTCCACCGGTGATTTCTTTCTCAATGGGAACTTTGGGATTTTTATTACAATTTCGTATCCACAAACATTATGAATTTAAAATATATTTTGATTTTAATAAATTTGAATGTTATAAAAATATTATTATTTATAATATTCACAAAGTTATTTCACAATTATTTTTAATTAATAATCAAAAAAAAAAATAATTAAATAATTAATTAATACTTAAGATATTGGACATTATCAACAAGCAATATCCGATTTGATTAAAGGAGATGTTTCATTATTATTTCGTATGAGATTAGCATGTTCTCTATGGACTGCAGAAAGTAAACGATTGGATATTGGTAGAATAATTTTTTAATTTTAATTTTAATTTAATTTAATTAATACTTCATTAACATAATATAATTATAATATATGATATATAATATTTAAAGGAGATTTAGTAGATTTACAAGCCATGAATGAAGTTAGTTTACATAGAGGAAGATTTCCGAATTTAGCAGTTATTAATTGTTTTGTTGATGATGAGTTTTTAACAGAAGCTGTGGTATTTTGTATTAAAGATTTTTGATTTTTGGAAATTTGGTGAGGATTATAATAAATTAATTATATTAAAGGCAGATGGATTGATAGTTGCTACACCTACTGGATCAACTGCATATTCATTATCAGCAGGTAAATATTTTATATAATATATATAATTAACAATTTATTTTTATTGAAGATGAAATTTCTTTATTATTTAAAATTTTTTTTTTAAAAAAATTAAAGGTGGTCCAATAGTTCATCCTTTTGTTCAAAGTCTTTTGCTTACACCAATTTGTCCCAGATCATTATCATTTAGACCTGCTTTAATTCCACCTACTGCTAAAGTAAAATTAGAGGTAAGAAAAATTGTAGCATTTAAAACAATATATAATAAAAACCAATAGAATATATTTATATCAATTATTTAAATAGATTTGTGGAGAAGGTAGACTTACAGAAGTAACAATTGATGGTAAAAAAATATGTATGTTAAGTCAAGGAGATTTCTTGGAGGTATTTATTGTTTCTTTCTCTCAAATTTATTATTCAAATTTATTATTATTGCATTATTATTATCTTCTATAAAACCAAAACTGAAAATACAAATTTATTATTATATAGGTAAAAATGTCATCATATCCAATACCATGTGTAAATAGAGTTGATAAAGGTATAGCTTGGGTTAAAGATATTAATAATTTATTAAAATGGAATCAAGGTTTTGTGAATAAAAAACATCTTGCCTATGAATTCTTTGAAACTTGAGAATTTTAGATTTAATAATAATAGTAATTGTTAAATAAATATAAATATATATATAGATATAAATAGTGTCATTTATAATTAAATAAGAGTTTGGAGAGATATCTTCATTTTATCTCATTTATTTTTATTAAAATATAAAAAATAAAAAAATTTATATTAAGTTCATTGTAAAAGTATAATAAAATAGTATAACTATTAACCAGTATACTATGTATAATATTATATTATTACATTTAGAAATATAGAAGTCTTGTAGAAATAATTTATTATTAATTGATATCATTAATACTGTCACTAATCCTATTACTAATCCTATTACTAATACTGTTACTAATACTATTACTAATACTATTATTTCTGTTATTTTTCTTCTAGCAATCTTTCGTTTCTTCAATTAAAAGAGTCATTATAGAATCATTAAAGAATCGTTAAAGAATCGTTAAAGAATCGTTAAAGAATCGTTAAAAGAGTCATAAAGAGATGCGGGGATCCGCTCCCTCCTTTTTTCTATTAATTATTTTAATTATTCAAATTTGATCAATTGATTCGATCCTGCATTATGACACCATTTTTAGTGGCTTACATTGAATCATAAACTTTATATGTATGTACTTCTCACAGGAATAATTAAATAATTAATTAGCCAATGAAGCTATAATCAAGAGATTAGATTCTCTACTTCTGCTTGCTGTTACTATTAACTTCCATCAATCTACCATCACCTTATCTAGATTTTTAATTTTTATTCACCTTTCCCTTCTTTTTCCGCGAATATTCGTTTATATCGTTCATTTTCTCTCGTTAATTCGGCAATTTTAACTTCCAAATTAATAATTCTTTCTTTCATTTCTTCATTTTCGGCAGTTAACCTTTCCGCTTGTTCTCTTTTCCTTTTTCGTGATTCATAAGCGGCTGCTCGATTTTTAACCATACGTTCTTGACGTTTGTCTCGAAGTGCTGCTTCGGCTGCTGCTTCTAAAAGTATTGGCATTAGGTTTGAATTAACTTTAGTTGTTGAAATAGGTGTACAAGTATCTGGGGGCGTTTCTAGAGTAAAGGAATTCGTGGTTGAAGTCATTGGTGATAACCTAATGCTACTTGAAGATATTGGGGGTCTTGGTAATAAAGGTTTCCAAGTTACATTGATAGTTTCTGTGTCATAACCAATCTTATTAAGTGGTTGTGTATGTTCAAAACCTTTTTTCGTTTTTTTAATTAATCCTTTTTGCATTTTTTTTTTCGTAATTTTAATTATAAAAGAAAATAATAAAAGGTTTTAATAACACCGCGCTTTTTAAAAAAAACCTCCTCGAAAATGAAAATAATAAATAATCATATGATTATACAGTATTGAATGACAGAATGTGAATGGAAATTTATATATCCTATTAAGGAAATTGTTTTAAGCTAAGCTATATATTATTAAAAACTGTAACATTTTAAAATAAAGTTATTATTTTAGATAATCTACGATTCAAATTTTAAATTTTTATAAAAAACATGTCGGCGGCGGCGGGAAAAGTTGTAAGAAAGAAAATTAAAGAAACATTAAAAATACCAACAAGTTTAATTGACCATTCAGTAGCAATGAAAGGAATAGCAGAAAAACATATTTCTCTTCAAAAAAAAAATCATTTAGATAAACAATATAAACCCTCAGATTTTAAACCAAAATTTCAATATATAAATATGTTTGGAAGAGCAAGGTGGAAAGCACCTAGAGTTAGTTTAAGGAAATTAAATGACATGAGGAAAAATTGTGAATATTTAGATATTGATCCTCATAGTATTGGATTGCCTGATAAACCCCCAAAGAAAGTTCTTAGAACTAAACCTAATAAAGGTAAAAAGCACGAAAGAAATGCTCCCGAAAGGTATTTAAAATTTTTAATTATTATTATTTTATTTGATTATTAATTGAACTCGGGTTTTTTTAATTAATCAATTGAAAAATATATTCTGAATAATGTATTTCAATATACATCCATGGTAATAGAAAAGCAAAGATTGAAAAAGCATTGGAAGAAATGCCAAAAACTATCGAAACTTGGCGATTGGTAATTTAATTTAATTAATTAATTAATTTAAATAATTTTAATTAAATGATTTATATATTATATTTATATATTATTTATATTTATAGGAAAAACTTAAAGAAAAGGAAAAGAGCAAACCTTCTTTACCGTTTTAATAATAATCATAATAAAAAAATCAAATTATTTGAAAATAATTGAAGTTTTTTTTTTTTTGATTTATATATTTTACAAATATAATTTAATCAATTCATCACTAACTCCAGAAGGTGTCAACACTCCTAAATCTGTACATAATAAAGTAATATAATCTGGTGGAGTGTAATCAACAGTTGGATTTATTGACTAAATAAAATAACATTATAAATAGTATATATATGTAAATATTTATTTGATAAAAATAATAATTCAATAACAACAATAATTAATTTATTTTAATTTACCTCATAATCACCCACATCAATATTTTCTTCTTGTTGTGGTACCGATTCACGATTTTCCAAGTCCGGAAATGCAAGTAGATCTGATGTATGTGTTGGAAGGTCGTATTGATTTAAAGGAAAAAGTCGAACAAATTTATAGCTAAAAGAAAGAAAGAAAGAAAGAAAAAGAAAGAAAGAAAGAAATGAATAAATAAATAAGAAAAGCAATATTAAAATTATTTAGAAAAATATCTAGAATTTATTATTAAATTATTTCTTTACCTCTCAATAACAGCATAAAATGGTTTATTAGCAGCTTTAGCAACAATAGCTAACTGATAAGTTCCTATCTAAAATTAAATAATTTATTTATTTGAATTATTTAAAATTATTCAAAATTATTCAAAATTATTCAAAATTATTCAATAATTGATGAATAATAAAATTCAAAACTCACTGCATTAATTAATCCACCATTTTCAACAACACCTTCAGCTCCAACAAAAACTGCATCCACTTTATCAATAATATAACCAACAACAGAGTCATAAATTACAGTTGCCGGAATTCCTGCTTCACATAATAATTTCGTGGCTCGAATTCTAATAAAAATAAATGATTATTTTTATTTTAAGGACGGACGATATTAAAGATCATCACAGGAAAGAAATAATTCACTTACCCTAAATATGAAGGTCTAGATTCTGTAACATAAACTTTAAATCGTTTCTTATAAGCGGCTGCTTTTTGAAGAAGTAACATCACCACCCGTGAATAAGAGTGAATCAATATTACCTTTTGGTTTAAAAAAAAGAATTATTGTATTTTAATAAAATATTATTCAAAGATGAAATGATGAAAAAATAAAAAGAAAAAATAGTAATTTCAGGAACATTTATTAATACACACAGCATCATCTTTAATGAATTGTACTCCTAATTCAGCAATTTTCTCTCGAACAGCTGCGGCCTTTTGAACAAGAACTTTTCCACTGTTCATTAAATGTTCTTTGCATGCTTCAAAATTCTATAAAGAATATTAAGAATATAAAAGAATATAAAAGAATATAAAGAATATAAAAAATAGTTAATTTAAATAAATGAAATTAATAAATGTCATCTCAAGTGTATCTCATCCCTTTACCCACCGTAACATCATGTGAAGTTCTTGTAACAAATCTCAAAAACAAATCCGCTCCTGCTGATAATGAGATCGAATTTTTAACTGAACTTTTAAGTTTTTGACTAGCATCTTTTAAAGATTCCATAAATTCCGATAATGTTGTCGCTAATAAGAAAATATAAGATCAAAATTTAATCAAACAATCAAATTACGTAATTGATGATATATTTTATTTGTATTTGTAATTTTTTTGGCTCACCATTACTATGTTTTATCAATTCCGCCAAAGATTCAATAGCAGCAATTGACATAGATACATCCTAATCTCTCAAAATTTAAAAGATATGATAATGTTTTTCACGTTGGATCTATATTTATTATACATTCATTATTACCTATTCAAAAAACCTAAGCTGAATTTTTAATAATAATAGCATACCGGATCGTCTTTTAAGAATTGTTGATAACACTTGACAATGTCAAATTGTTCATCGTCATTAATCCTAACTAAGTTAATGAATTAATTAGAATCGTATTTTCCATTTTACTATTTCATGAATCATTAATGAATCCTTCTATTCAAACGACAAGAATTACCTTCACAAGAATTTGTCATTTTTGATTTGAAATAAAAAAATGAATAATTGTTGTACAAAACAAATATCAGATATATATATATATATACTGATCTAAAATATTAAAAAAAAAATATATATATATTTATATAAAAATAAAAATGAGTTCGGAAGAAGAAACTAAAGAAAACAAAATAGTTACACAATTCGATATTACAAAGTTTTTGGATGCCATAGATTTTGCAGCAAAAAAGCATGCCTTTCAGCGACGTAAAGATGTTGAAAGGACGCGTAAGTTATTTTCCCCTTTCGCTATAAATTTCTTGTATTTCTTTATTTGTAAAGAAATTTTTAATTTATATATATATTCAGCATACATAAATCACCCAATCGGCGTTGCCAAGAATCTGGCAGACGCCTGTATATTTGATTTAGCTACAATTCAAGCCGCAATTTTGGTAACCCAATTTTATATTAACTAATTCTAAGTCATGATTTATTTATATTTTATCTTTATTTAACTTATGACATTTTGATCATGAAGCATGATACAGTTGAAGATACCGATACAACTTTTGAAGAAGTATGATCTTAATATATCTTTATTACCACATATTATTTAACTATTATTATTTTTTATAAGAACTTCATTCTTTTATTATGAATTTAATTTCTTTTATTAAAGATAGAAGAAAGGTTTGGAAAAGAAGTTAGGGATATAGTAGATGAAGTTACTGATGATAAGGAATTACCATATTCGGAGAGAAAAAGATTACAAATAGTTACTACTCCACATAAATCAAATAAGGAATGTAAATTTTAATAATAATAATAATAATAATAATAATAAGATAATTATGGATTAAAGTTGAATTTTAATATTTTATTTTTATTTTTAATAACCATTTTTAGGCCAAAGCAGTTAAACTTGCAGACAAATTAAATAATCTTAGAGACATGCAACGTTCAATACCAGTGGATTGGACGGAAAAACGTGTTCAAGGCAAATAGATTTCCGGTTTTGCTAATAAATATGTTAATAAATGTGTTAATAAAATGTTCTAATTAAAATAACGAATATGAATGCTTTCTTTAATATTTAATATTCATATTCAAATAGAATATTTTCAATGGGCTAAAAAAGTGACGGATGGTAAAGTTTTGATGTTCACATAAAATTTATTGAATTTTGTCAAGAAAAAAAAAAAAATAGAAAATTAAAATGGATTTTTTTTTTAAAAAAAAAAAAAAATTTTTAGGAGCCAAGGGAATCAATCAGAAATTAGAAGATCAATTAGATGAATTATACCAAAACGGCACATTTGAGTTTAAAGGTGTAACTTATAAATGTCATCCATATCAAAGTTGAATGACTTCCGTAATTATTTTTTTTATTTTGAAATTTTTTATAGATGTAATTTCACAATTCCATAAAGAGAAATTATAAACATTATATTTTTAGAAATTAGAAATTAGAAATTCGAAGTTTTTTCAAATATTTAATTAAATATCTACCTTTGACAGGAATGTACGTGAAAAACCATTTGCCAAGAATTTTAAGGCTTTAAAAGAATTTGTTTGTTTAAACAACAAAAACCTTTGTTACAATAAAGCTTGATAGCTTGATTTTAAGTTGTCATGAGTTTTAGGTGTTTGGTGAAAATCGTCCAAAATTGAACTTACTATTTTGAAAAAATGTTTAAATATAAACCCTTTGTTTCTAATAATAAAAAATGTTGTCATTCAACTGTCATCCATTAAAGTAAAGGATCTTCTAAAAAAAAATATTAACTGATTATCATGATTGGTGCATGTGCTTTTATATATAAATTATATAAATATATATATATATACATCGAAAGTTTCAATTCCACGATTGGTCTTATCTAATAAAATATAGTAATGACATCACTATTTATCTATCAATAACGGAACCTTTTCAAATGCAATTAATTACAATTACATTGATTTTTTAAAAAATTTGGTTGACAATAAGTTTTAGTTAACCATTCATCCTAATTCTTTTATATATCAAAAATTTAATAGAAACATTTAGAGATATATTATTCTTAGATAGTGCGATGGAGAACTATTCCCAAACTACTATTCGAAGGTTATCAACTCCCATTTCAAACGTATACACAACTCAGGATGTAGGATATTCGAAATATACAACAAATTCAAGAAGTAGCTCTGGGGGAAATTTTACTCTTGGGCCTAGGTCTAATGCTCAACGTCCACAAACATTAAGGAAATCACGTCCACGTAGAACATCTTTACCAGACGATCAAGTATCTCAAGAAATGCGTCCTGTTTTACACCTTTTCGATGTATATTCACGAAAGATCTATATTGAAGGTTATTTATGTAGAAAAATTATTTCCCCTTCACAAAACCAACAAGAATGGTTGGAGTATTATGTAGAATTATGTGGTTCTGTGTTAAGTTTATGGAAAGTATTAAATTTAGATTCCGAACTACCAGAAGTTTCTCAGACTCCTATTATTATAAATATATTTAATTATGCTACAGAAATTTGTTCTCCGATCGTTGATGGTTCATCACAGCGGATCAATGTATTTCTTGTGAATGCTGGTCAAAATGATAAATTTTATCTTCAAGCTCCAAATGAACGTGCTCTTGACTTATGGGTTAGTGCTATTAGATTATCTTGTTATGAAGGTTCAAGATTACAAGAAGTATATACTGCAACCCTCTTTAAACGTCCAGAATTAAGAGATTATATTGCTGGGACAGTTTTAATAAAAGGAAAATTAGAAGGTTATCTTCAAGTACAATTTAATTATTCTGATGAACCCAAAAAATATTGGGTCGTGGTTTCGGATCATCGTGCTGAAGATAAAAAAAAGAAATCCGATTTAGCTTTTACTAGAGGACAAGCTTTATTTTATGAAACTAAAAAATCAAAAAAACCTTTCATGACTTTAGCGAATGTTCTTCAAGCTTATGCGATATATCCTGATAATCCTACTTTAATAGAAAAAACTATTTCAATTAGAGTTGAAGGAAGTCTTTTTCCTACAAAAAGTACTGATAATAAACTTGGAGAATTTGTTATTTTAACAGCCGAATCAATTAATGAATTATCAAAATGGGTGGTTGGATTTTTTGATAGTTTTAAATTATATGGTAGACCGAAAGAATTATTATATGATTTCAAGAATCCTATTTCTCCATTTTTTGCTGTACCAACCGAAAGGAATAATATAAAATTATTCTTAGATCTTATTGAAGTTGAACATGTTGAAATGCGTGAATCTTTAGCTGATGTTAAAGCTGCTTTTTCTGAAATATTACGACAATCATATCAATTTCAACAACAACAACAACAACAACAATTAATTCAAGACGGTAATCAACAATCCTTTAATATACCGAGAAAAGGGAGTATTCAAAATGATAGTACATCAGATAATGTTAATCGTCAAAGACCAATTTCTCGTGAATCTACTTCTTCATCGCTTAGTTCAGGTCCTTCAACTCTCAAATCAATAAATTCTTCGACTCGATCTAGTTTTAATACGAATATGGTACAAGGATTTCAAAAGACTTCGCCATTTATAAAAGATGCATCAGTAGATCGTAAATCACAATATGGTCAAATAAAAAAAACTAATAAGCAAATTGCAAGCAGTGATGAAGATTCAGAGGATTCAATAGAAAATTCCGAAAATGATTATTTTGATGATCCGGCGGTTAAAAAGAATACACAAAAGAATTCAAAAATAAATGTTGGAATCGAAAATAAATCAACTATTGGATCTAAAAAAGTTATAGAATCACCTATATTTGGTGAAAGTGACCTAATGTCCGAGATTTTAAATGCGGTTTCGGAACGAACAGGCGAACAAGATGATGACGCACAAAATAAAATTAAAAGATCCGTATCCTTTAAAAATCAACCCGAAAATCCAAAACTTCAGGATAAAAAAACAAAGCTTGCACCTCTTCCTTCGGAAAGCGAAGATAGCGAAGAATCATCAAAAAGTGACGAAGAAAGTAGTGACCAAGTATCAAACAAAAATAATGTTAAAATTATAACGAAACCGGGTTATAGAGGAAATGTAAAAAATATTCCGGTTAAACCCATGGCATCAGATAGCAGTAGTGATGATGATGATGATGATGATGATTATGAAAGAAATCAGCCCAAAAGAGCAATTGTACCTGTATCTAATCCAAATCAACTCTCACAAGCTAGCCGTCAAATAAATAAAGTCGAAGAGGTAGCTCGTGGAAGGTCAAAAGGAAAAAAACCAATCAGGCAGGAACAAAGTGATAGTGAATCCGGTGATATTTCAAATAAAGATGATGATGAAACAGAATCAACGGAATCGGATGACGATAATAAAGGTATCGTTAAGGAAACGCAGAACAATGTTGTAAATTCTTTAAAAAAGACAGATTTACCAGATAAATCAAAAACGGATTTGAATCAAGAATTTAATTCTTTAACTCTTAATCCACCTGAGAAATCTGATGATCAGGAAGAATCAACATCATCTGAAGAAACTTCAGAGAATGAAGTTGAAAACAAGACACGTAAAGTATTCAAACCTACCAAACGAAAAGAATCAAAAGTACGACAAGAATCAACTTCATCTGAAGACGAAACTTCAGAATCCTCGGAAGAAGATGACATAGAAAATAAGGAACGCAAAGTATTCAAGCCGACTAAACAAAAAGACAAGCAAAAAAAAGTATCACTAAATAAGTCAAGTGAAAGTAGTGGTAGCGAAGATAATGATTCAAATTCTGAAGATTCTGAAGAGGAACCACTTGCTGTGTATGTAGAGGAAGCAGGGTACAACCCAAATTATGGAAGATCTAATTTCAACACTCCTCCACGATCTGTATCACCTAATTATCTTCAAGGTCAACGATGGGCGCCACCTCCAGGTTCCGGAGGTTATTACACTGATAATATGGGTTATCCGATTGATTATAGAAGAAGTTTTGTTCATCGGAATGATTATGATGATGATCGTGCTAGTATTGCAAGTTTTGGAAATCGTTCTAGATCAGCTATGGGTCATGTACCAATGCCCCCACAACAACGTATTAGTGGAGGACAAATGGATTATATGCGTGATTCTTTATATTTAGATGATGGATATTATGATGATCGAGGGAATCCCTTTGTTGTTCCCAATCATATACGCCCGAATAGTTTGTTGGATACTTTGCCACAATCTCAACCTTCCGCTCGTGAACAAGAATTGTTAGCTCGTGAAAGAGGAGAACCACTGATAAATATACCAGAAAAACAAAAGGATCCACAAACTGGATTGGTAGGAGCTATTACTGCAAGAGAACATCAAAGGAAAGCTCGGGGACCAGGTTTAGCATCTAGACAAGCAGAATTTGAACGTGAAAGAGCATTCGAGAGAGAACGAGAACGTAGATTGATGGAACAAAGACAGCAAGTGATAATGGCTGAAAGGGAAAGGGAATATATGTATCGACAGTCTTATGTTGCGCCTCCCGGTGGACCAAACCGATTTTATAATAATCAACAATATTTGGATCCATATGCTGGTCAAAGGAGATCATATTATGATTATGGACAGGAAGATGATGAAGAGGATGATGTTCCTCTAGGTGTTGGTTCTTCTATGACTTCTCCACAACCTAGATCAACACGTGTCCCTAGAGGAAGACGTAGCAGTAGGGAAACCGAATACAACTAAAAAAATTAATACTTATATAGATTAGAGCGTCATTTTTATTAACATTTTAAAAAAAAAAGTATTTTGTAGATTTTTATTGAATTGTACAAAAAGAATATATTTATAGCTTATTTTAAATGATATTTTTGTCGATATTTTTATTTTTTATTTTTTAATTATTAAAAAAAATTAAAGGTCAGATGAAGCTCCTTGGTTTGGACGGTGTTACTTATTTGGGGATGTTTCGCTGATCGTTGTGGTCGCATGTGTTCGTATTTGTTATATTAAATTCGTATTTGTTATATTAAAATTATCTTGTAAGAAATTTGGATTGTTTAGAGAGGATTATTCTATGTGAATTCATTTTCTCAATGCCTGAAAAGGAAGTTGTGATAAATTTATTATATATTTTAAATTTAAATAATTAAATAATAATTAATTTTATATATATATATATATTACCTAATCTGTATATAATTGGAAAATATCTTTTGGTGTTGTATTTGTAAGTCGATTGATCCGTTGTGCAAATGAATGCGAAATAAAATTTTTATTAAATGTTTGTATCAAGAGACATAAATCTGGTATATTTATTATAACACGTGATTTATTGCGTAGTTATTTTAACTGACACTCGTGATTTGACACCTGTTATGTTAGCAAAGGTATCGTTTTTTTTGATACTTTAAGTAACGGCATATTCTATAAGTCACGGGAAAATTTATATTAGTTGCATCGCGTTACTTAAAAATAAGTGTATCAAAACGATACTTTTGCTACCATGATGCTTCCGTTGAGTTCGTAAGTAAATTTTCCCATGAGGTTAACAGCATTTCCAAAATAATACTGAAATGGAAACCCGAAACTACCTACCAACGTCCCGTGAAAAAACCCGGTCTTCACTCATTATTATTTATTTATGTTTATGCAATACAAATATATCCAATAAAGCTCCTGCATATACGCTCCTCCCTGCATTCGTAGTTAATTAATACCCGAAACTCGAGCAAACTTTATTAATTTTGCACAAAAATTGTTCCATCTATGGTTATTAATAGCTATTTACGTACCTTGATAAGTCAGATTTACGATAAGTTTAAGGTTCGATAGTCTATAATTCTTTTATTCCGGAATTCCTCGCGGACGAATGACGTGACCTTTCCCATTTTTAAAAACAAGATCTTTTTTGATTAAAATCCTATTGCTAAATTTCATACCATTGATTGTTTTCATTATTCTAATTACAATGATAATACTATTACAATAAGAGATACATACTGTAAATTTATATAAGCGGTACGACGTAGCATTGAATTTTGATGTACATTAAGATCGTATAGAACAGTTTATCGTTCTATCGTTCTACCTCTAAATAGTTACTAAAACGCCCAGCACCACGAAAATCTGCGGCCTTCATATTGTTGAAATTTGGTCCTATGATACCAAAAAATTAAAATGTATTTCAACCCCCCTAAATACTGGCAGATGCATCATGTTCTTTAATAAAACTTCAAATTACTCTGCAAAAATACTCAATTCAATGAAAATGGGTTTATTACATTTAATTCTTCGCGATCATTTTTCATTTTCTTTCTTTATACCTCGTTAATCGGATCAATTTTTAAAACTGACGCATGTAGTTAATCTTTTATCCTTCTATATTTAATTATTTTTAAATAATTCATGCTCTAGAAATCAATTAGTTCATCGGCAAGTTTCGTGAATTGGCTTTCATTTGATGTTTTAAATATTATCTCGACTATAAAAATATAGAATTTGTTCACAAAATAAAAAAGCGACGATGGTGAAATTTTTGGTTTTAATTTTTTTTGTGTAATTTATTTGGGTCAAATATAAAATGTGAATAATAGACTCGACTTTCCACAACCGTTTTAACTTAACTGGGTTTCCACATTGTTGAATTTACTATCAATTATATTAATAATCGCACAAGGCATTATTTGTTTTATTTCAAGGCATTCATCTATTTTATTTAAATCATTTATTTCTAAAGGTAAACTTGATTGAATTTCTACAAAGTCATCTTGTTCTTTATTATTTTCATTATCGATACTATTTATTTTGTTGCCAATAAACTTTCTACATTAATTCAAATATAAAATTTTTTTTGTGAATAATTTACAAGTGTATCGTTTTTGGCAAATTTGGTATGCTAAAAATATACTCATTAAAATTAAAATCGAATATATAAATGGCAAAGATCCTTTAAAAGTATTGTCTAAACGAATTTTTAAAACCCTAAAAATAGGCATATTATTTGTCGAAGATCATCAATAATAATCCAATTATGAGATCGCATCCCATAGATAATAATTCCTCAACTGATCTTTATCAAATTAAAATAATTACAGTCAAATATTATATTTCTACAAATGCAAGGCTATTCGATTTATTTTACCATTGCCAACGCGTGGAAATTTCTATTGACAAAAATGATTTCATTGCATAGTTACTATCGATCTAAGATAGACAAAAAAATGAAAAAAAAAAACTTTTTTTTTTAACCTGAAACGCGTTTAAAATGGAAGAAAATAAATGAAAAATGAGTTATAGTGTGAAAACCATGTAAAATATTTATTTGATAAGTATTGATATCCCTTTTAAATATTTTATTTTGGAGTTCAATAGCTAAAAATGATAATTTTTTTTTTCTTATATAAGTGCTGTGCTGTACTATACAATCATTACAGAAGTTTTGCTTTTCGTACTATACAATCATACAGAAGTTTTGCTTTTCGTACAGTACACTGTACTGAGTACAGTTAATGAAAATGGGGTTATTACATTTAATTCCTCGTGATTTGAAACCTGCCGATATCTTTATTGCATTTTTATTTATGACATTTTTATATATCCTTCATTTCTATTATAAACACTTTACTCGTGTTAATCCACTTCCCGGTCCATTTCCAATTCCATTAATAGGAAGTTTTGATATTTTTAAAGGAGATATCGATGCTTGGTTTTATAGATTAAATAAAGAATATGGTCATGAGGGTGTATATGAATTAACTATTGCTGGCAAAAGACAAATTGTAATTACCCACGCTGAACATATTGAAAGCATTTTAAGACATGTAACGAGAACTGCCAATGATGGTCTTTTAGATTTATTTGATCTTGATAAAAAAGGTTTAGCTTTAAATCATGATTACAATCATTGGAAATTTAATCGTCGCATTTTTTCGCCGGCTATTATGTCTTTAACTTCTTTAAATTATTCTCCGAAGCTTAGTCAAATTGAAAATGTTTTATTTGATGAAATGTCAAAATACTGGATCGATTTGAAACAAAAACATGAAGATGTAATAATTATTGATATGGCTGCTTGGGCACGTCGATTTATATGTGATTTTACATCCTATTTGACAACTGAGAAACGATCTAATACAATCCATTATTATCATCGTAAATTAAAGAATGAAGTAGTTACCAAAGAGATGATTGAATCCGAAGAATTTATTGAAAATATAAAATTTTTTGTATCAGACAATCAATTCGCATTTATACCGAAACTTATAAAAGGTTTACCTTTTATTAAAAATCGAGTGAAGAGATTGTTAGATAATAATCATTCCTTTTATAAAAGATTAGAAGAAATTGTTAGAAAAAAAAGAAAAGAAATTGAAAAAAATATTAATAATAATGATTATGATTTTAAATCAAAACAACTTGATCTGTTAACTTCTTTAATTATAACTAATACTCCACACGATCCTCAACCTCAAAAAAATATTGATCCTTCGTTATCAAGACCAATGACTGATGCTGAAATACGTGGTGTTTTGTTTGATGCTTTTGTAATTGGTGCAGATACGGTACGTATTACGTAATATATATGTACATAGAATGTCTTAAATCAATTAATTTACAATTTAATAATATTTAATCGCATTTATAGACTGTGAATACCTTTTGTTTTGTATTATATTATGTTTCACATAATCCAAATGTTAAAAAGAAACTGTTTGAGGAGATCAAGTCAGTTTTTAATGATGATCTAAACAGACATGTAACGATTAGTGATCTTGAAAAATTAAAATATTGTGAAGCAATAATTAAAGAAGCAGTGAGAATAAGACCTACAGTCAGTCTGAATACAAGATATTGTAATCAACCTGAGGAAGTAGCAGGATACAAATGGCCAAAAGACATGATATTTATAATGTATTCTCGTGGAATCAACAATAGCTCACTTTATTGGGAAAATCCTGAAAAATTCATTCCAGAAAGACATTATGAACCTCAAGGAGTTGAAAGACAGCAGCATAAAAATTCATTTTTAATGTTTGGAAAAGGCCCAAGATTATGTCCAGGTAGAAAACTTGCAATGGTTGAATTGAAAACATTGATAACTTTAGTTTATAGAAAGTTTGATGTTGAATTAGTGGATATGCAAGCTCCCCTTAATGTTGAAACATCAACATTCACCTTCATTAAAGAATTAAACATCAAACTTATTCCTAGAGAATTAAAAATTCATTCATAAAACGATAGAATAGTAATTATATTATAACTATCGTGCACACAGTCTAAAGCCACCACTTTTGATCACTCAACTTTAAATGAATAGAAATACCTAATCAATTAAAAAACTTTCTATTAAATGATAGATTGAATCTTTGTCTTTCATGTAACAGAACCTTTTTTTTATTGTACATACATTAACTTGAGATCTATTCATTCGTATTTTATTGAAAAAAATGCAAATGTAATCTGATTTGTTAAAAAAAAATACAAATTACTGAAATATTATAATAATGAATTATCTGATAATTTTGAAGATGCTAGATAACGATATAAATATTATGCTTGAAAATGTAAAAAATAAACCTGCTGTTTTCAATATCATGGAAATTCCGCCTTAACAAAAAGAAGAAATAAGGCAATTGCAAAAGTCGCAATACTGAAATTACCACATTTTTTAAAGTTATGGTTAAGGTATCCGTCATAGTGCATATTTGTTATTTGTAAATCATTTGTTGATGACGCGCAATAAAATTTTTATTATCAAAGACGTAATTTCGAGATCTGGTATATTAAATACCATGATGCCTTCCGTTGAGCACGTTGAATTTTCTTCGTAAGAAATTTTTCCCGTGGTTAATTATTTATTCAAATATATCCGGCACACCCGAATAAAGCTCCACATATACAATAATCACGCGATCCATGATAAAAAATAAAAGCATCGCTTACTGTTCTTATTGATTATGGCAGGAACCATTAACATTCAAAAAAGGAAATGGTAATTTGTCGAGAGGAAATTCCTGTGAGAATTTAAAATAATTTAAAATAAATATTTCGTTGTTGCTTTAAAAATATATCGTGTTCCCTTTTCTTATTTTTCTATTTTTTTTGATTTTTCTTGTCTCATTTTGAATTATTTATTTAGTATAATGATCTGACTGAGTTTTTTTTTTAGAAATTCAGAACTAAAGGAGAGGGATAAAAATTTGCAATCTTTATAATTTTATTTTTCTTTATTAACTTTAATACTTATTAATTATTATTATAACTTGGTTATATTTTTATTGTTAATAGAATTGACATTATTGTAATATAATTGACATTATGATAATTGAATCCTCATAATGCTAACGGGACCTGATTGAATCGAGTGTTTCAGTGTTATTGTTTTTTATTTTTGTAATTTCTGGTTAAAGTAATACCCTACTTTGATTCACCACTTGCTCTATAATGTTACCTTCTTTTTGACTAACCTTGTGTTTAAACTGTTCTCCCAAACAAATATCAACTATACATAACTATAACTACATAACTATACAAATTCCAGATAAGAATTCTTGTCATGACATGTGCAATCATTATTGGTCAAAATTCGTGTCGGTAAATATTATTAATTTGTTCCAGACTTTAGCGGCGTGTAACATAGAACATGAAAATCGTTTATTATTTTTTCGTTATTTTTATTTTAAAAAGAACAATCAAAATCGATGAAATAGTATCTTCTGTTGATAATTTCCGTTTCCGCATGTTCTACTCCTGTGATGAAGTTATCTGGAATATATTCAAGTTAATCAGGTGCTCTTATAACAAATTGTTTCGGGAGAGTTATTTCTTAATATTATCGGTAACGGCGATTTTCTTTTTATATATTCGGCTGATTTTAGTACAGAGATAAAGACATCTGATAATAATAATTTTTAAGAGTGTCTTCATTATAATATTCAAAACTTAAAAATTGGTTTGGTGAGTGGTGGTTCCGGATCGTGATTACAATATTTTGTCACGTATAAAAATAGAACATTAAAGAACCAATGATGGTGGCGTCGTTCTTTCTTCGTTTTGTTTCTTCTTGATTTACTTACTTAACACACTTAACGTGATTTCTTGACTGAAAATCAATCTATTACATACACTTATTTAATAAGAGGTGTTTTCCAAAACAAAACATTGTAAAAAAAGAATAAATATATGTAAAATTTTGAGCTAAGACCAAAAGGTGGTTACATAATAAAGTATTGAGATACTTTTCTCTTTCTACTCCAACAACCTTCAATCGTAAAATGCCATTCCGAAAATTAGTTTCTCTTACATTATTAAAATTATAAAGACTTATATGTTTATTCGGAATTTTTGAATGTACATCATTCGTTTCATTCGTTCAACTATTATTTTACTACGGCATGCTTTACATACTTTAATTAAAATCTAAAATTAAAAAAATAAAAAGGGCCAAAATTCGAAGAAATTGCAATTATAAATTTTCACCTTTTTTTCAATCACATGAAAATACATACGGGTAAACAAAATATCGATAAAAATTATAAAAATTACGCGTTTTCTTACTTTTTTATTCCTTATTAATAATTAAAATAATTATGGCGCATTATTTTCGGCAATATTTCGGCAATTATATATGTTTTTGGCAATGTATTTATATGTTTTCGCTTAAATAAAAAACGATTTAGGTTACTCATTCTATTTTGTCACGTGACACACAATTAGTACATATATGAACTAAGATAGCACCATAGATTTCTAAAATAGGCAAAATTAAAAATGATTTCTTTTAAAAAAAATACTTTTTTAAAAGAGAAACGCGTTTTATATAAAGATAAAATGGAAGGAAATCAAAAATTTATTTTGATCATGTGTTATTATTGCTTTTTAAATATTTTATTTCTAAGTTCAATCGTTTATAATTTTTTTTTCTTATATAAGTACTGTACGAATTTTAGTGACATTAAATCGTACAGTTTGTACAGTACAGTTTAACTTTGCACAGTTAAACTGTACCATACGAAAAATCATACTCAATTATACTCAATTTTAATAACGATATAATGAAAATGGGTTTATTACATTTAATTCCTCGTGATTTGAAACCTGCCGATATATTTATTGCATTTTTATTTATGACATTTTTATATATCCTTCATTTCTATTATAAACACTTTACTCGTGTTAATCCACTTCCCGGTCCATTTCCAATTCCATTAATAGGAAGTTTTGATATTTTTAAAGGAGATATCGATGCTTGGTTTTATAGATTAAATAAAGAATATGGTCATGAGGGTGTATACGAATTAACTATTGCTGGCAAAAGACAAATTGTAATTACCCACGCTGAACATATCGAAAGCATTTTAAGACATGTAACGAGAACTGCCAATGATGGTCTTTTAGATTTATTTGATCTTGATAAAAAAGGTTTAGCTTTAAATCATGATTACAATCATTGGAAATTTAATCGTCGCATTTTTTCGCAGGCTATTATGTCTTTAACTTCTTTAAATTATTCTCCGAAGCTTAGTAAAATTGAAAATGTTTTATTTGATGAAATGTCAAAATACTGGATCGATTTGAAACAAAAACATGAAGATGTAATAATTATTGATATGGCTGCTTGGGCACGTCGATTTATATGTGATTTTACATCCTATTTGACAACTGAGAAACGATCTAACACAATCCATTATTATCATCGTAAATTAAAGAATGAAGTAGTTACCAAAGAGATGATTGAATCCGAAGAATTTATTGAAAATATAAAATTTTTTGTATCAGACAATCAATTCGCATTTATACCGAAACTTATAAAAGGTTTACCTTTTATTAAAAATCGAGTGAAGAGATTGTTAGATAATAATCATTCCTTTTATAAAAGATTAGAAGAAATTGTTAGAAAAAAAAGAAAAGAAATTGAAAAAAATATTAATAATAATGATTATGATTTTAAATCAAAACAACTTGATCTNACAATCCATTATTATCATCGTAAATTAAAGAATGAAGTAGTTACCAAAGAGATGATTGAATCCGAAGAATTTATTGAAAATATAAAATTTTTTGTATCAGACAATCAATTCGCATTTATACCGAAACTTATAAAAGGTTTACCTTTTATTAAAAATCGAGTGAAGAGATTGTTAGATAATAATCATTCCTTTTATAAAAGATTAGAAGAAATTGTTAGAAAAAAAAGAAAAGAAATTGAAAAAAATATTAATAATAATGATTATGATTTTAAATCAAAACAACTTGATCTATTAACTTCTTTAATTATAACTAATACTCCACACGATCCTCAACCTCAAAAAAATATTGATCCTTCATTATCAAGACCAATGACTGATGCTGAAATACGTGGTGTTTTGTTTGATGCTTTTGTAATTGGTGCAGATACGGTACGTATTACATAATATATATAGAATGTCTTAAATCAATTAATTTACAATTTAATAATATTTAATCGCATTTATAGACTGTGAATACCTTTTGTTTTGTATTATATTATGTTTCACATAATCCAAATGTCAAAAAGAAACTGTTTGAGGAGATCAAATCAGTTTTTAATGATGATCCAAACAGACATGTAACGATTAGTGATCTTGAAAAATTAAAATATTGTGAAGCAATAATTAAAGAAGCAGTGAGAATAAGACCTACAGTCAGTCTGAATACAAGATATTGTAATCAACCTGAGGAAGTAGCAGGATACAAATGGCCAAAAGACATGATATTTATAATGTATTCTCGTGGAATCAACAATAGCTCACTTTATTGGGAAAATCCTGAAAAATTCATTCCAGAAAGACATTATGAACCTCAAGGAGTTGAAAAACAACAGCATAAAAATTCATTTTTAATGTTTGGAAAAGGTCCAAGATTATGTCCAGGTAGAAAACTTGCAATGGTTGAATTGAAAACATTGATAACTTTAGTTTATAGAAAGTTTGATGTTGAATTAGTAGATATGCAAGCTCCCCTCAATGTTGAAACATCAACATTCACCTNCAGCATAAAAATTCATTTTTAATGTTTGGAAAAGGTCCAAGATTATGTCCAGGTAGAAAACTTGCAATGGTTGAATTGAAAACATTGATAACTTTAGTTTATAGAAAGTTTGATGTTGAATTAGTAGATATGCAAGCTCCCCTTAATGTTGAAACATCAACATTCACCTTCATTAAAGAATTAAACATCAAACTTATTCCTAGAGAATTAAAAATTCATTCATAAAACGATAGAATAGTAATTATATTATAGCTATATTTGTAATAGTTAATCCAGGGATATCATTAATTTTCAGATATGATAATTAATTACAATTATTATCAATTACTTCTTGCACCAGACATGTTACATCAAATGTAATCTATCACACATTAAAATCTAAATCATTATTATAGTTATTTTATATCTTATTATTATTATAAAATGAAAGAGGAGTTATTAGATCTCTGGTTCCAAAAAATTCATTTTAAAGATAACATAATAAATTTATTTTTAAATTAATATGAAAATATTTTTAAGAACTTTTTTTTGTGTTTTTTATCGTAATAATAAACTTTTATTCGATAGACAACTTAATCAGACAAAATTGTATCAAGTTCGTTCTATTAATATCGCTTTCATTATGGATCTGGTTTTTTGGTAAAATCATTACAATCAGCAAATAAAAAACTATATATATTCGTACCTTTCATAACTGCATGACAAGAATTTTGCATAAAATCTCGTGACTTTCCAAGTTAAACAATTACAATAACTCATTTTTTTTTAAAAAGAATTTTCATAAAACTGCAGCAGGCAGGTAATGATTTTTTTTAAAAGTTCAAGTGCTATTACATATGAAGCAATCTTTTTTTTTTTCATTGTTCTTTTTCGAATAGAACAATAATTTATTTTGTTCTGTGATAAGTTTGTTGATGTCATAAAATGATCAATGCTTTTGTTGTTTGTGGAATTTATTTGAACTACTATAATTGACTCTTAAACAATACTTAAAATGCATGATTTTTTAGGGGGCCTCAAAATTACCAAAAAAAGATGCAGCAAAATTGTTTATGGGTACCAAATATACCTTTCATGAGACATAAGAAAGATGTGGTGACACATTAGAGACAAACTGGCAATATTGCAATTGTCTTCCCACTTCCGAATATAGAAAGAAACTGTATAAACGTGCCCGGCACGTTAGACACCATTGTTAAACAATCACATGATTACAACCATTAATAAGGGATTTTTTAGGAATTTGATGGAAATTATTTCGGTTATATTAGAATTTTTTACTTCCACTTTCGTTACTTAAAGTCTTAGAGTTCGCTAGACAGCTTTATAGCAATGTCAAGACTTCCTAAACATTCTCAAGTACCCACTTCAGGTCTCCCTGCTCCACAGGGCAAAAGACGTTCTTCCAGTGCCGCCCAAAAAGTTATTTTAACGCCTGAACAAGAGGCTTTATTACAAGAGGCATTGGTAAAATATCATCCAGATATGGCTACCCCGACTACTTCTAATACGCAAACGTATACAAGTCCACCAAGAAAGTCTGGAATGGCCTTCTCCAGGATGGTTAAGCCGTCTCTTAAGCCTACGATGGAGTCACCTACTACTAATACATCCGATGGCCGAATTACCTCACCAAACTCTAATCCCTCCTCTCCTCCTTCCCACAGCTCAAATTCCTCACCTAATCTCCAGCGACTATCACAAATAATTTCTCCTCCTTTACGTGCCGCTTCACCCTCCCTTTCTCGATTTTCTGTAGGTGAGCGTGTATCTGTGAACTCACTTAATATCACGGGGACACTCAAATTTTTGGGTCTTATTGATATTAAACCGGGAATATGGGCTGGTGTTGAAGTAGACATTCCTGGTACAGGAAAAAATAACGGAGACATCAATGGGTAAATTACAAATTTTTATTTAATTTTTTGACATCTTAACCCGAAGAAAATTTAGAAAATTTAATATTTAATCAATATCATTATTTATTTTATTAGTGTTTCATATTTCACATGCTCTCCCAAGTCCGGTATTTTCATCCTGGCATCTAAACTTTCAAAGGCAACAGTCACAGAATCGGTCCAAAATAAGGCTGCGCCATCCGCCTCAGTCCCATCAACCAATGCGCTTAATGCCGCGGCGGCCGCGTCCCGAATCACAGAGGGTTCGTTAGCATCAAAGTATGTTGGTGTCACGGCTTCGCAGCTTAAGCAAAGAACATTGGTGAAACCTGCCAAAATAAACACCTCCCCAACGATTCTAAATCCTAATAAACAGAATCATAGGTTGGCTCGCCCCGATTCAAATATCAATCCTCCACAACGTCAACTAAGGAGTGATTCATTATCTTCAACTGGATCCTCCGCTTCGAATCCTTCAACGTTTTATAATAGAACGGGTATACACCGTTCCCGATCATCAACACCAAATCTACCACCAAGGTCACTGACACCTTCCGACAATGAAACTTCAAACTCAACAATCTATAAAAGAACTGGTATACCACGCTCTAGGTCACCAGCACCCAATCCACAACCTAGATCATTAACACCATCTGATACCGAAACTTCAGTATCTACTCCACCAGCTCATGGAGAAATGGTACATAGTTCACTACAAACGAAAATCCATAATATACTAAACAATTCCGAATCTACTGAAGGAATTCCACCAAATCTTATAGATATGCAAGCCCTTCATATTCAGGAATTACAAAAAAAGATTGGAGTTTTGGAAGCTGAAAATAAACTTAATAAACAAAAGGCTATCGGTCTTTCTGAAGCTACCGATAAATGGGAAACAGAAAAAGAATCAATAGAGAAATCTTCTAATGAAAAGATAGCTCTATTGAATAAACAAATAGAACAATTAACTTCTCAGGTGGAAGAATCGAAGGAAACCATTAAGCAATCCCAAAAAACCATTGAAGATAAATTGACTGAAATAAGTGAATTAAATGAAAAGTTGAAAGAAACCCAAAAGAATTCTGATCAATTAAAGAAAGATTTAGATGAAACTAATAAGAATGTTTCTGAACTCAAGAATGCGGGTAAAGAGGCAATCCAAATTTATGAAACGAAAGTGGCAACTCTTGAAAAGCAGAATGAAAGTTTAAAAAAGGCTGGAAGGTCGTCACTTTCCTTAGTAGAGGAATCGAATTCTAAACTTCGACAACGAGATTCAATAATTAAAATGTTGCGTAAAGACAAAGATGAATTAATTGCAGCTGGATCTGAAGCTATTGTTGTATATGAGAAAATGCTTGAAAAACAAGAATCCGAAGCAAAATCTTCATTACGTAAACAAGAAGAAGTTTATGAGAATATATCGAAAGAAAAAATAAGTACTCAACAAATGTATGAAGAAGCTGAAAAGAAACTTAAAGTTGTCGATGAACAGTTAAAAGCTAAAGACCGAGCAATGAAAGGTCTCGGCGAAGAGTTGGCAGGCATGCAATCTGGCGTGGAGGAATTAATGCGGAATGATGCACATTCACGTGAACGGATTAGTCAATTAGAAGAGGAAATTCGAGAGTCAAATATCTTTATTTCTAGACAGAAAGAAGAAATCAGTGCACTTAAAACAAATTTAAGTAATCTTATGTCTAACACGGATGAAACCGAATTTGAAAAGGTCAAAAATGTTTATGAAAGTGATATTAACCGATTGGAAAATGAGAAAGAAGAATTACAAAAATTATTGTCTGATGCACAGGCAGAAAAACGGTCTGCTGCTAGTGAATTAGATGATATTATTACGAAGAACAAGAATTTAGAAAAGAGTATTCAAGATCTCAAAGATGAGAAAGTGAAAACTAATTCTAAATTTGAAGAAACAAATAAAAAGATTGAAGAATTAAAATTGAGTATTGACGAGAAGAGTCAAATTATTAACGATGCGGAAATTGAGAAAATGACATTGTTATCATCTCGTGACAACATTAAAAAAGAATTGAGCCTAACTCAAGATCAAGCAAAACAAGACTTGGACAAATTAAAATCACAAGTTGAAGTTTTACAAACACAAATTGAAACTTTACAATCACAAGCAGCTTCAACCGATGACATTGGAATTCAACTTGAGACTAAAGTTTTGGAATATGAACGTTTGAATTTGGAATTTGTAGAATTCAAGGAGGAAGCCACAAAGATCCGATTAGAAAATGAAGAATTAACGAATAAAGTTAAAGAAATCTTTAATATCAAGTCAGAAAATGAAGAATTAAAGATCAAAGTTAAGGAAATCGCTAATATCCAATCAGAAAATGAAGAATTGAAGAGTAAAGTTAAGGATGTTGATCAAGAATACGAGAAAAAGATAGCAGTGTATGAACAACAAATTAATGAACTTCGAACTAATGTTAAGGATGTTAGTAATAATGAAGAATATGAGAAAAAGATAGAAGCATTTAAACAACAGGTTACCGAACTTCAAGCGAATGTAAATGAAGTTACGAATGTAAATTCAAAACTTGATGAAGAAAAAAAGAAGATTGTTGTCGATTACGAGAAATTAATGGAAGCACATAAACAAGTTGAGAATGAATGCATGAAATTAATGGAAGAATTGGAGATTTTACATAGCGAACAATTGGGAAGAAACGACGTCGCACCTTTGTCACCTCCAGCCGAAGTTAATGACAGAGTTAATGTAATAATTTCCGATGACGCAACAACTAATGCTGATGGTCAATCTATTTCAGAAATATCACGCCTACAATCACTTTTATCAGATAAACAGAAACAAATTGATCGATTGGCTTCAACTCATAAATCAGAAATCAAAGAATTACGTCTTAAACTCCATGAAATGGAGAAAGAAAAACAAAAAGAAATTAAAACTTTACACAGAGAAGTATCCGAATTAGAATCATTAATAGAAAGTAAAATATTCCGGGAAGCGGATTTAGAAGAACAAGTAGAAACAAAACGAATCTCTATTGAAAAATTAACAGCCGAATTAGAATATGCGCAAGAACAATTGAATGAAATGAAGAAGTTTGATAAAGATCTTGAATTTGATTTAAGTTATGAAAGTACCAAGAAAGAAACGCCACGTTCATCAAAATTATATTGTGAACTTTGTGATGAAGAAGGTCATGATGTAATGAGCTGCAAAGCAGTCTTTTCGCAAGATTCACAAGATTCAAATATAAATAATGTAAATAAAGATGAAACTAATGAAATTAATGGTGTTGAACTGGTAAGTTACAAAAAAATAATCAAAATAATTGTCAATTTATTCATAAATCATGAATATTATTTATTAAATTTTAAAAATTTTTTTTCTTTATTTTTTTTTTTAGTACTGCGATAATTGTGAAATACGTGGTTCTCATTGTACAAAAGATTGTCCTAATCAAGACGAAACTTTTTAAAATATTTAGATAATTATTTTTTATTTATCATTTAATTATTATTTATCAACATTATATTATTTATTATTTATTTTAATTATTATATTATTTATCATTTATCAATTTATTATATTATATATTATTATAACATTTGTATATTTAAAATGCAGTTCGAATAATTTTAAAATTTGTAATACTAAAAGCATTATTGCATTATAAAAATAAATAATTGGCATTCCACTTGGCATTCCACAAATAATAAATTTGTATTAAATTTGTATTATTTATTTATTTATTGATTTTCAGATCGTTTGCAAACCTATTTAAGTTATTTAAGTTTAATAAGTTTGCATCATTAAATATTTTATTAAAACTAATTTTGAAGTTTGCAAATTTAAGTATGCAGTATTTTATGCAAACTTATGCACATCACGGATCAATTAAAATTGTTTAAAAAATATTTTAAAATATTTTAAGTAATATTATTATCATTATTATTATTATTATAATTTTATTTTAATTATTCTTATCAGTTGTTGCAGCTTGTTTATCTAATTGTTCCAACTCATTTAATATACTTTTTTTATTTACTTCTACAACTTTGCTGCAACGTTCAACTAAAAGCAACATAGTTTTGACATATTCAACTAAATGTGCCATATTCGGTTCTTCTCCGAGAATATCTTTAACTGACCATTCAGCTAATTGTCCTGCACCAAGTGTTTCATTCTTTTTGAAACATTCGTCGCTTTGATCATTAACGATCTTTAAATAATAAATAAATAAATAAATAAATAAATATTTAATATATATATTTTTTTATCAATCGTGATCATATGACATAAAGAAGATTATCTAAGTTTTACTAACCTCAATAGTCCATCTGACTAACCCTTTCCCAGTTCTGCCCACAATTTTATCAGAATTAAGTTGACTGATAAGAGGAAGTTGTTCAATTTTGGTAAGTTCGGCAATATACGGATAATGTAACTTGTATCTTGAGGTTATTTTAAAATTTATACTTTTCACATGAAGGAAATCGGGAATATGTTCAAATGTTATAACACTAGAAGGACTGACTGCCGTCTTTTTAATAAAAGTACTGAACGGTTTAATGTCAGTACGAAGAAGTCGTCTTGCTGCCAAACTCATTCTAAAGTCGAAATTTCTATAAAAGTAATCATTTTAATCGTTTTGCGCAATTAAATTAAATTAAATTAAATTAAATTAAATTAGTTACAATAATTAAATTAAAAGTAGTTTTATTAATTAAATTAATTAATCAAATTAACTAATTAAATCAATTACAATTATTCTTACCGATCCAAAACCGTCCAATCAATTTCCACTAAACGATTCCAAGGTAATGCAACTTTATCTAAAGTAACCAAATTACTGTTGATATACATATATACTGGAATATATTCGCCATGTGGTGAATTCCTAGCGTTAGCACAAATTTCGAAATATGGATTTGTTTGAGACGGCTTTTTCCCAAGAACTGCTATTAATTTTTCACTAAATCCTGGTAAATTGGTTGCGCTGTAGAAAAACAAATTCCAACATTAATATATATTATTTATATTTTTTACGTCGATAATTTTAAAAAATATATATATATATATAATCTTACAAATGCTTGAAAGAAGGGGATGCTTCATATTGCCCAACGATTACATCCTTTAAATCCGTGTATTCCCAAAGTTTTTTTGGAATCATTGGATTTATTTTTGAAAAAGAAACTTTTCCTAGACTATATATTGATAGAAAGTTATGCAAAGTGGAATATTCGAATTTGATTTATTAGTAATATATTTATTTGGTAATATATGTATATATTTAATTTACCTTGCAGACAATCGAATTTCGCCTTTATGTGCACGAACGTATTCAATCCTAAATTTGATATTATTAATTATATTATTAATTTAAAATAAATAATGAATATTCAAACTTAATCTCTTTTTTTCTTCTTGAAATAACACTTCACCCTGGTTTCAATGCATCTTGCATTTTCCGAAAATTATAGTCCCTGAGCCTAATGCAATTATTTTTGAAGGATGGAAAAAAAGGAAAATGAATTCTCGAAGAATACTATTAATAAATTAATTATAATTTACTAAATAAATTATGCCTAAAAAAAAATTACCTCTTTCCAGGGGTTTGAGCGTTACGATCAGTATTATTAGGACTTTTTTCCAAAACCACAGTATGGACCGAAGGATTCATCTGAGGTCTATCGTCAACACTTTCGTCTTCAAAAGGTTCTGCAAATCTCGCCTTTTCTGTATACTCATTTCCAAATAAACCTGAGTAAGTACCGGTATTTTGAGAAGTTTGAGAAGTTTGTCCGTATTGTGCACGCTTTTTTCTTTGTGTTGCAAGACTGTTTCGCATCTTGTTTTGGTCATCTGACAGAGGACGTGATGAGCTTTGTTCTTCAGAAGGTTCCGATAAAGAAGTTGCTGGTACATTGGAATTTAATGAATTAACCGAATAACTCTGTGAATTATTCTGATTTGTATTGGTTGCCGACGCAGAACGAATCGATGGGAACGAGGTACTATCTAATAAATCCGGAGAATCATCAGTTGACCATGGTATTTGGGCAGTAGGTTGCTCTACAGCCGGCCAGTTGTGAGGATTAAATTCATTCTGCTTTATCGAGGAAGATTCAGGCATTTGATTGATTTGCCTTTGACCTGGTATGTCAGAATTTCTATTATTGTTAATTAATTTACTACTATCTAGTATTATATTTTTCGAGACATTTTGAGTCGCCCATTTTTTGGTAACCGAATCTTGGGTAGCCGGAATGATTATGTAATGATCTCGAATATTCAGATCCTTAAATATTTTGCTGAAGTAAAAATGAGTTGATAATTTTATGAAACACAACTTGAAGAGGATATCTTGATATGGATAGTGCACAAGGAGTAATTCGATTCGTCTAAGACGAGGTTTGAGCTATAATAATTTAAAATAATTTATAGTTAATAATAGTATAATAATATGGTATAATGATAAGATAATAGAATACATACATGAATACGTTCCAAAGTCACTAATCTTTTCTTTGCTTCTTCAATATCTTTTTTATTCCCCCCGGTGATTATAATTGCCTATAAAAGATATGCCAATCCAATCAATCCATTAAATGTATCCAATTAAATATATTCAAATATATATTTGATCTGAATAATAATAAATTTCATTTACTTTCTCCTTTTGAATTATGTCACCGCCCACATTACACTCGCTGCAAATTTCTTTCCAAAAATTATAATTTTGGTTAAACTCGCGCCGATCCGAACCCAATACATCATTAACACTTTTAATACTTTTTGAAAAAAAGTATTTCTCTTCGAATTCATATTTATCATCGTCCTCATTAAAGATGGGAAGATCAGGTTCTAATGGAGGTGGTGGAATTCCAACCACTGGTTCAGCAGATTTCTCCGCACTACGTTTCAATTTGCGTTTTGGAATAGTCAAAACGGTTTTTGCTTCAGTTGACTATATGAGAGTAGGATATATAAATAAATATATATATTTTTTAAAATTTTTGAATTTTGCAAAGATTTTTGTATCATACCAAACTGTGTAATATTATAGAAAATTCTTGATGCCTATCTCATAATTAAAAATTCAAAGGTTAGAATTAACGTAAATTAATGATTTTCAAATTTCAGGACTTACAAATCTTTCATGACCTCTTCTGAATTAGTTTTAATTTCAAAGGCCTGTTGTATTGAAAATATCTCAATTCAAAATTCAAAATTCAAAATTCAAAAACTAAAAGTGAATTTTACCAGACCTGTTTTTCCGGAAGGAATGAAATTTCGACATTATAATCAATATATTTTTCTTCTATTTCTCTATTTAAATGTATTCCCTTTAGCAAAATTCATAGTAGCTTTTTATTTTTGGAATTTTATTTTTTCAAAAAAATACTTTATTACTTTATTACTCACCTCCACGAGTTTTTTAGTTCTATTATATGATTTTCGTCCCATTCCCATATTGTATATACAATGTGAACGAATTCACGGAGTTCCGAGTCATCGTCCATCATTTTTAAATTTGTATGAATTTTTAACTAAATAAATAATTTTCGCTTTGAGAATTTTAATCACGAATTGACGAGTTTATTGATCAATGTAATTTTGTCATAATATAAATATAACTGGTTTTTCCGTGCCATTTCTTGAATCAGCCAAAATTAGGGTAGAATTTTAAAGGATCTACATGGGCCATTTTTATAATTCTGGCTAACTATACATCTAAGATAAGAATCGAGTTACAACATATATATGGAAACATATCATATTTAATATATATATATCATATGTAAAATATATATGGAAACATATCATATGTAAAATATATATGTAAATCAAATATGTCAAATATCAAAGAACCTTGCTCTTGGCATTTAAAAAAATATTATTTTTAGGAATCAAATTCATAATTCTTGTAATCAAGTACAAATTGATTCTACATATATTCTATTCATATAAAATTTAAATTATCGCATTTTTTTTTTTAATTTGAAAAATTAATTCTTATTAAATAAATATCCCTTTACATCCTTGTAACTTGCCAAACGCGAATTTTATTGTCTATTTAGGCGATTAAGAAGAAGTAGAAGAAGTAGAAGAAGTAGAAGAAGTAGAAGAAGAAGAAGAAAAAGAAATTAAATAAATAAATATAATTTTAAAATGTAATTAATAGAATTAATAATGATTGATTAATTTCTATTACCTGTATATCCTGCAAACAAGGTAGTACCATCTGGTGACCAAGCCAGAGAAATACATTCCGGATCTTTTGAAAACCTGCCTGTTTCTGTAAATTCAGGTTTAAGATCATCTACGACGGTCTTTGTTTCAAGATCCCAAATCTTAATAAAAGATGCGGTAGCAGCACACAACCAATAACGATTAGGACTGAATACCAATGCATTAATAATATCTCCAGCCTCTAACGAATACAAATGCTTTCCTTCATTAAGATCCCATAACATTGTAATACCATCCTTTCCACCTGATGCACAAAGTGATCCATCAGGTGAAATAGTGACAGTGTTGATATATCCTTTGTGACCAATATGATTTGTTCGAAGTTTGCATTTTGTAAGCTCCCATACCTAAACGTAAAGTGAACGTAACGTGAAACGTAAAATAAATATAAAAAGTGTAAAAGAATTTAATACCCATTTCTAAATTTATGAAAAATTTTTACAAATTTTTAATAATGTGATTCAGATTTGATTAAATTTTTTTTTTTTGATTTTTCATCTTAGAAAGAGAATTCTCCGGAGTAGCAAATATCCTTTATAAAATACATCACAATCACTAATAAAAAAAATTTTTTTTTAAAAAGAAATATTTTGAAATTACCTTAACAAGTTTATCCCAGCCACATGAAACTATTACTGGATTAGAAGGATTAGGTGAAAATCTCACACAAGAAACCCATTCGGCGTGACCATCATCTTGAATATTAAATTTACATTCACCAAGTGTATTCCATAATTTAATGGTTTTATCTCTTGAACCTGATACGATTTGACGGTTGTCAGGAGAAAAAGATACCGAAAGTACATCTTTTTCATGACCAACAAATCGACGAGTGGTTGTACCAGTATTTAAATCCCAAAGGCGAAGAGTTTTATCCCAAGAAGCGGATAAAGCAAATTGTCCATCGGAAGAAATGACCACATCTTGCACAAAGTGATTATGGCCAGTGAGTGCCTTACGGGGAACACCATAATTAGTTTCATCTCGAGTTAACGTCCAGACAATAATTGTTTTATCTATAACATAATAAATTTAATGATTAAAGATCATCTCTTAATTTTCTTAATTCTTTTTTTTTTTTTTGGATTCATTTTTTTTTGAAGAATTGATAGTATAATTATATAATTATACATTTTAAATAATCAATGTATATTTGATTTTTATTCTTTCTTTCGCGAAAAAATTTACAGATTTAAAATTTAATAAGTCAAAGAATTACACAAGTCGGATTTTCTTTTTGCTTACATGACTTTTTAAGAATTTTTTTTTTAAAAAAAAAATCATTCACGTACCACGAGNTTGTCAGGAGAAAAAGATACCGAAAGTACATCTTTTTCATGACCAACAAATCGACGAGTGGTTGTACCAGTATTTAAATCCCAAAGGCGAAGAGTTTTATCCCAAGAAGCGGATAAAGCAAATTGTCCATCGGAAGAAATGACCACATCTTGCACAAAGTGATTATGGCCAGTGAGTGCCTTACGGGGAACACCATAATTAGTTTCATCTCGAGTTAACGTCCAGACAATAATTGTTTTATCTATAACATAATAAATTTAATGATTAAAGATCATCTCTTAATTTTCTTAATTCTTTTTTTTTTTTTTGGATTCATTTTTTTTTGAAGAATTGATAGTATAATTATATAATTATACATTTTAAATAATCAATGTATATTTGATTTTTATTCTTTCTTTCGCGAAAAAATTTACAGATTTAAAATTTAATAAGTCAAAGAATTACACAAGTCGGATTTTCTTTTTGCTTACATGACTTTTTAAGAATTTTTTTTTTAAAAAAAAAATCATTCACGTACCACGAGACGCCGATAGAATCATATCAGGATTTTCTGAAGTGGTGGCTATTATGCATTAAATGTTTCGAAAAAAAATAAAAATAAAAAATGAGAAATAAAGATTCTAAACGTTTAAAACTTGATAAATAACTTTATTTAAAAAAGTTAAATAATAAATATTCTGTTTACTTACCAATTGCCGTCACCCAGTTTGAGTGACCTTATATTAAAAAGTAATTTCGAATACATTAATTTAAATATTTGAAAATTTATTTAATTAGAATTATATTTAAAAAGAAAAGAAAATACCTTCGAGTGTTCCACGTAAAGAAAGCGTATCAGTCATTGTTTTTGATGGTTGGGTACTATTACAAGATAGATGATTAATATAAATTAGTTTTCGAAAATTTTTTTTATCAGATCTGAAGTCACGATTTTTAAGGAGCAAATCATTTATCATATATTATGTAGATAATAAAAAAAACCTTTATTGTTTCACTGCCCTGACAAACTGATTTTAAGAAGAAACTTTTAATTAATAGAAAAGGGAGTATATACTTTATTGACCTCACTTAGGAGCAACGGCTGGAGGGATTTGTGTAATCTATTCTTTTTTTTAAATAAATAAAATGCGCTTGGTCATACGACAAGATTTGAATCAAAGCTTGGTTTACGCTTTTACCGCTCAAATAGAATATTAGATCTCTTAAAATTATAGTTAATTGCAAGACAGATCGCAAGCGCGAAAGAGCACAGGAGCTGCTTGATAGATATAAGGAGGCAACTTTTTTGACGAAATAGGTGACGTGTCTAGGCTTCACGAAATTCTCAGATATTCAAAGCTTCAAAGCCAGTGTTGGAGTGTATATGACCTACGAAGTCACCTTACGAACCGACCTGACAGGATGGAAAAATAGATAGGGCATGTTAGTTGAGAACATTACGTATATATATATATATTTAGTTCGTCAGATTATGGTGTGCCGATGGATCAATCTCAAAGAATCCCAATCTTTCTATGTAAATAGCAAGTTTTCAAAAAAAAAAAAAAAAAGGATTAAAGATCTTTCCTTAAATTTCTATCAAAGATATATCAATACGAGGTGTTAAAAGGCTTATTGTAATTATTTTTTTTTATTTTTTCTAATTAATTTTCACAGATTATTATTAAGAACAACCTACTGAACATTCTCTGATACTGAATCTGATGGCTTGTTAAATGAATTGCTCGAAGATAAAAAATTCTCTACACCGCCACCCAAATTTTTGGNTTAGATCTCTTAAAATTATAGTTAATTGCAAGACAGATCGCAAGCGCGAAAGAGCACAGGAGCTGCTTGATAGATATAAGGAGGCAACTTTTTTGACGAAATAGGTGACGTGTCTAGGCTTCACGAAATTCTCAGATATTCAAAGCTTCAAAGCCAGTGTTGGAGTGTATATGACCTACGAAGTCACCTTACGAACCGACCTGACAGGATGGAAAAATAGATAGGGCATGTTAGTTGAGAACATTACGTATATATATATATATTTAGTTCGTCAGATTATGGTGTGCCGATGGATCAATCTCAAAGAATCCCAATCTTTCTATGTAAATAGCAAGTTTTCAAAAAAAAAAAAAAAAAGGATTAAAGATCTTTCCTTAAATTTCTATCAAAGATATATCAATACGAGGTGTTAAAAGGCTTATTGTAATTATTTTTTTTTATTTTTTCTAATTAATTTTCACAGATTATTATTAAGAACAACCTACTGAACATTCTCTGATACTGAATCTGATGGCTTGTTAAATGAATTGCTCGAAGATAAAAAATTCTCTACACCGCCACCCAAATTTTTGGAAAAAAATTGTTTTTTTTTGATGTGATATTGCTTCGGATTTTTTTGTGGAAAACCCAAATTTGATTGTATGATGAAAATTGTAATAAAATGTTTATAGAAATATCAAATTTGTTTTCACATGTTACCCAAAATAATGATAGTGATAAAGAAAAAATTATATTGTAATATTTGTCTTCAAGAATTTTTATTAAATGAATTTAATGAATTTCCGACAAAGAAATATTAATAAATAAAATATCCTAGAACAATTATAAAAATTATTCTATAACTCTAATATAGAAAATATATATATTTATTAAATTATATAATAATAATATTTTGAATATTTTTTTTATTTTCAATGTTTTTTATTTTTATATTTTTATTGCATATCTAATAAATAATTTGATGCCTTTTGAAGATCATTGTTATATTTCTCCAACGCTTCAGTAGCTTGAGACTTGGTAAATCCCATATTTATAAATTGTTTAACTAATTCTAAACTTTCATCATTTTCATCATCATTACCATCATCATCCTTTTTATCATTATTAACCCCACTTTCCCCTCTTACCTCACCGCCACTTACCTTGTTTACCTCGCTTATATGAGGAGAAGGATTTATAGTTGTAATAGTTGTGGATGATGAAATCACTTCTTTAGGAGGTTTAATAGGTAATGGGGGAGAAGGAACAATATGTTGTTGTGATGATGATGATTGATGTTGTGATGATGATCTACGTTCATGAATATTATGTGGAGTAGAATATGTTCTATGTTGTTGTTGCTGCTGTTGTTGTTGTTGTTGTTGTTGTATATTCATTGAATTAAGAGATGATGCTGTGTTATAAGTATTCGGGGGTGAAATGTGCATATTAACTAAATTTTGTGGAAGTGGTGGAACTAATGTAAATGGATTATTACTTTGTAATTGTTGATTCAAAGGTGATGATGATAATGTTGTATTCACGGGTTGTAATAAAGGTGATTGATTAAATGATCGAGTAATAGTTGGATTGGTTATTTCTGATCCCGTTCCAGGAATAGTAATAGGTGGCGTAGCAGTAATAGTAGTGGTGGTGATGGTGGTGGTAGGAATTCCATTAGAAATATTAGAAATATAATTATTATTGTTTCCATTTGATGATGGTGTTGACTCAATTAATATCGAAATATCATCTTTGATTGAATTTGATGAATTCCAAGAATTACTTGATTCCTCAAATTCTAAATATACCAATGACTTTGATTTTGATTTATCCTAAATTTATCAATTTTTAATTTTAATTTTGATTTTTAATTTTTAATTTTACTTATAATTATAAAAATAATATTTAATAATATTTTTTACTCATCTAATAATAAATGATTTATTTTTACCTCATTTCCATCTTCATCATTTTTCAACTTCATTCGTTCCACAACGTGAGTAGGTATCTCATCTGATACGGAGCGCGTATGTATTTGATTTTCAATATTAATCTTGTTCCCTCCACTAGGGAATAAATTATTACCATTCTCGGATTGTTGATTAGTTCGTCGAGAAGAAGAATGCATTAACGTTGGTGTTAAAATCCTCTGATCCGTATCCAGAAATCCTGGTGCTATTTTCCTTGCCTCCTCTTTTTGTTTACGAATTCTTTCCTCCCTAAGGGCTTGCAATTTTTGTGCTCGTATTTGTGCTATCCTATCATTTTCTTGTCGAAATCTTTCGGTTTCAGCAACAATGCGTCGTTCAAGATTAAAATCACTTTTTCTCTATAAAATCAAATGGTCACGTTACCAAAATATATAATTAATCATTAATTTTTCATCGAGATATAAATGAAATGAAACTTGAAAAAGAAAAAAAAAATCACGAAAAATATCAAAAGGATATAATTACTATTACTGTAGGTATTTCATTAGAAAAGTCGGGTGGTATAATTATCTAAAAAGAGAAGGAAAAAAAAAAAAAGAATTATACATTAAAATTCGAATTCACAAATATATAAATAATATATGAAACTTACTGGTTTTAATGTGGAAAATTGTGGTGCTAAAATAAGAGGGACGTCTTCCAAAGCAGAATAGATTGACGAGGCGGAATTATGATGTTCCATTACTAGGGTAGTCAGTCTATTCCGAAATTTAAAGTTTTAATAATTTTTAATAGGTTTAATAAGTTCTAAACAGTTTTAAATTAGTTCCGTTAATCAATCAATCGAACATCCAAGTATTCATATATGTACATATTTTGCGGAGACTTAGTGTGAACTGAAATGCATGTGCTAACATGTGACATACCAAAATAAAGTATAAATATGGTTAATGCATTCGGTTTTTCTTATTTTCGGGTTTTTTCTTCTTTTTAAAAATTTTGAATTATGTCAAAATGTCAAAATCGAATGAATTTAGAATGTCTTCAATTATAGAATTTTCAAATATTGCTTATTTATTCTGTTTAGGAATTATCATAATTCTCTATGCAAAACCGAACCTTTTCTATGGTTTTTTATTTATAATATTACATTTGATGTTTAAAATCTATCGAATGTATTTATATATTTTTACAAATGTTCAAACACATCCAACATTAATAAATCAGTCACAAATATTAGAAGATTTAAAAGGTTTGAATAAAATTCCAAAACACCTTGCCATAATGTTTTGGGGTGATGTTAAAGAAAAAACGTTGATCGAAGCAGCACAATTATGTTGTTGGACTTGGTGTTTTGGAATAAAAGTATTGAGCATATATGAGGCAGAAGGTTTGTTTAAATGACTTAAATGAACGTGATTTAATGATCGTGTATATATTATTTTATTATTATTATTATTATTATTATTATTATAGCCCTCGCGATTCTTGCTCCCACGGTTTTATTATTATTATTATTATTATTATTATTATTATTATTATTATTATTTTATTCTTTATTAAATTCTATTAATAGTCTTTTATTGATATATAAATATCTATATAAATAATATATACTAATCTTTTAAATCTAAATCCAGGTAATCTGAAGCAGAATGCAAATTCATTGCAATCTCACATAAATAACATTTCACAACAATTTTTTATTCACGAAAAAATCGTACCAAAAATACGTGTCACGGCACTTGACACGTCAATAAATTATGAGAACAATGATTTAAATAAATCAGGTGTTATATTGAATTAAATATTCTAGTTGACCCATTATTATCAAAAGACCTTTGAATACTCTCGTAACTTTACCCTTTTTCTTTTCTTTTCTTTTCTTTACTTTTCTTTCTTTTTTTCACGGTTATTTATTTTTTTTTTTACTTAGATTTAGATTTAGATTTGCAAGTAAATTTAGTTTCGCGTGAGGATGGTCGTAAGCATATAATCAAGACGACGAAAAACTTGGCTAATGATGTGATACAAGGTAAATTTAAGAGTGATGATTTGGATACTGCTGAGTTAGATAGACGATTAAGTGGTATGTTATTTATTTATTTATTTCTTTATT
>PQFF01000032.1:269894-287394 GCA_003547095.1 Diversispora epigaea | reverse complement strand
AAACTGAACATGAGATAGATCAATAGGTAGAGGAGATGGCAGATTGATTTGACTCCAGATTCCAAATTTACCAATTTATATTAAAGGGGAAAATTTAGTATATTCCAACAACAATGGTGTCACGTTTTATTCTTCGTGACACACGATAACTGTGATTATTTGATTGAGATAAATTTTATATTAACTAACATTTTATATTTTTTTTTTTATTCTCTTTACTAAAAGAAATATGGACCCTGACGATAAGGTTATATATATATCGAAATTAACAAAAAATATGAATATTAGTAACTATATATATATATATATATATAATTAATTTATGTTTCCATTTCTAAATTATTATTATATATAATTATTATTATTATATAGTTTCCTCAAAATGCTGAGGAATACTTGCGTCAAAGTCAAACCATTAGAGCCAAAGCGTACGAGACCGCCCTGCAAAATTTTCAAAAATTGGTAAATTTTTTAAATTAATTAACTAATTGATTGAATTGATTGATTTTATTGATTAATTCAAAATAATCAAATTATATTATTATTATTATTTAGGTTTCAGAAATGAAAGATTATTCTTGTCACATTCATTCTTTTCGTATTCAAGGCACCAAAAGAACTCGTCAATCACTTTTTGAATCAGTTGTCAATCCAGCACTTGGAGCTAAAACTTTTTCATCAATTCTTAATGAAGTTAATATCGCAGCCGATAAATTACAAAGACTTGATATTTTTCAATATCCAATTTATGTAGATTTTGACAGTAGTAAAGATCCTTTGGCCCAACCAAATGCAATTGATGTGTTACTATCAGTAGAAGAGAAAAGTCGATTTTGGATAAAGACTGGAACTGAAATTGGAAATGATGCTGGTAGTGCGGTAAATAATATTATTATTAATAACAATAATAATTTAATCAATTTTTTATAATTGGGAAAATTTTTAATTTTATTATTAAAAAAAAAATTTAATAACAACAAAAAAGAATATTTCTCTAAATATTCGTAATGTATTTGGTGGTGCCGAAACATTGGAAGCATTTATGTCTGCTAGTACTCAAACTTCTCATGTATTTGAGGTAAATATATTTAATTTAATATTATGTTTAATATATATTAATATTATATCTAATATGATATTATATCTAATATGATATTATATGATATTATATTTATTAGTTTTGTTTAGCAAAACCAATTAATGGAAATCCGGATTCCAAGATTGATATTACAGCATTTAGTTTAACTAGAAACAATCAAAATTTTAGTTCACATGATGAAATCTTGCGTGGTGTTGCATTAAGATGGAGAGTATGTTTAATGATTAAGAAATTCATTTTTTTTTTAATAACATCAACATATATATATATATATATATATATATATATAATTATAAAATATATATAAAAAAATATATATAAAAATATGTATAAAATATAATATAAAATTATTCAAAGGGACTTTCTCGACTTGGTTTTCATGAACTTAGTTATGGTTCAACTTGGAGACAAGTTTGTAATATCGCTCAACAAGCTACATTAAGGTTAAGTATCTTTATTTGTTTATTCAGTTTTTTTTTTTTTCATTTATTATTATTGACGATGATAAAAAAAATTATATTTAAAATATTTAAAAAATTAAATCTTTGAAATTTAGTGTAAGAGAATCAGCAGGTCATTCTTTAAAATCATCTTTGATACATAATTTTGTACGAGATAGAAGAGATGATATTATGTTACCATCTCGTGGATATTATTTGAGACTCTTTCAGGTTTATTATTATTGTTGTCGTTATTATTTTATTTTTATTTTCATTTTATTTTTTTATTTTTATTTTTATTTTTTTGTCAATATTTTATAAAAAAATTTTGAATAATAGGAAATTGCTGGATTGGGAGGAGATGTTTGTTTCCTTAAAGCAGAAACGGAAAGTCAATTAAATTTCCCACTTGGAAAGGGATTTGTAAGATTGCTTTTCTATATATTTATAATAGAATTTATTTTCATAATTAAGAAATAATTGAAGGTTAAAATATTATTAATAAGTATGATTTTAATAATATTTCTTTGTCATATATAAGATTTTAAGTACATCTTTAAGGAATGGAATATTGTTTCAAACTGATGGTCAAAAATCAAAAATTAGTGATCGATTTTTTCTTGGTGGAGCTCAATCTATAAGAGGATTTAAATTAAATGGAATTGGTCCCCGAGAAGAAAAAAGTTAATATTTATCACTTCAGATATTCTACTTTTCTTTTTAATTGATAGATATTAAATATTAATTCTTAATTGGATATTTTAGAGGATTCACTAGGAGGTGATATTTATGTTGCAGGTGGATTAAGTCTTTTCACACCTTTGCCCAAATTACATCAACATCCGGTCAAAGGACATTTATTTTTAAATGGAGGAAGCTTGTTACAACTTAATCCATGTAAGTATTTTTTTTTTGATTGTGATGTTTTTATGAGATATTTTATGAGAGAAGGTAAATTTAATTAAACAAATGTTTCATAACGCCTTGATTTATTTCTTTGGTAAATTATTAGCTCAACCACTTCTCAAAAGTATCAAGGGTCTTAGAAGAGCACCCAGTGTATCAGCAGGTATAGGAATTGCCTACCGAAGCAGTATTTTACGATTAGAAGTGAATTTCTGTTTACCATTATTAGCAACAACTACTGATAAATTACAAAAAGGATTACAATTAGGATTAGGGTTTAATTTTTGGTAAAAATGAGAGGGGAGAATAGAATAACTGATAATAGAATAATTATTTTTATTTTTATAAATGTGTATATTTTTATTTTTTTTTAAAAAAAAACAATTTTTTATAAATTTATGTATATTTTTTTAAAAACAATTTTTATAAGTTTATGTATATTTTTTTAAAAAACAATTTCTATAAATTTATGTATATTTTTTTTAAAAAAAAAAAACAATTTTATTTAAAAGTAAAGTATTATAAATTTGTCATTAAAGAATTTAAAATTATTTTTGCTTGCTATATAACATGTTCATTGGAATAATTAATAATATATAATATGTATAATAATAGTTAATATTTCAAATTATAAAAAGGTGACAGATTTAGATATATTTTATCTGTTAAAATCAATTTTTCCATAATTTCAAGCACAGGTCAAATAAGATGTAAATTTCTGGAAATTTATATCATATTAAATTTCTGTCATATTGCAGGACTTACAGAAATTTTCAAAATTGTTATAGAATTTTGACTTTAATATAAATTTCTGGAAATTTAAATTTGTCATATTATGAAACTTATGAAAATTTTCAAAAATTTTCAGTACAATAATTTAGATATTTCAAAATATTTTTTAAATATATTTTCAAAAATTTATACAAATTTTTACAAGATTTCACAAGTTTACATTTATTTTTGTAACCTTTTAAAATTATATTATATATTTCATCAGGAAATTTTTTCAAATATAATATCATAATTTTAACATGGTGTTAAATTTCTGTAATTTTTCACATTGTTATCTCACCCTTTTATACCAGTAGTTTATTAACATAAGTGAGATATATTTTATAGTTCTTTTAGAAGTTTAATACACTATGTTCAAAGACACACAACAGTTTAATTTGTTTGATAAAAGACACCAATTAGTTTATAAATATAATTGGTCTGTTTATTGTGGTGACATCCTTTAACATTGTTATTATTTCAACAAAAGGTGTAACTATCTATGCATTTAATAATATAATTCTTTAATGTGCAAGTCTTACTGAAAATACTCAACTTATATTTTATTCTTCTTTCTTCTTTAGCATGTGAGACTTATTAATACAGCTTGTTTTATAGTATTTTTTCTATAACTTCTTTACTAGTATACAAGACTTATTGAAAATACTTATCTTATAGTATACTTCTTATATCTTTTTTTAATAATTCAATACTTCTTTTAGCATATGAAACTTATTGAAAATACTCATCTTATAATATACAGATAATATCTTTTTAATAATACTCTTTTTATATTTTTTTGATTATATCTCTTTATTTAATATTTTCAAATAATTTATTACAATATTTTATTGTCATTTAATTATTATATTCAAATTTCATTTCAATACAGTTTTATTATCATTATCTATTAATTTGTCAAAATTTATTACTAATTTTATTAATTCAAGAATAATAACATTATATAATTATACAATCAAGTATTTAATCTTATAATATTTAATATTTTTTTATTAATTATATTTTTATTAAATAAATTATTTTTTTACATTTTTCAAGTCTAAGTTCAAAAGCTCAAGTCAAAAAGACTATTAAGGAGAAAAAAAATAAAATCCTTTTTATAATTTTTATTGTAACTTTATGTTTATTTATTTCTTAATTTAGTAATGTGATCTTTATATTTTATTGTACTTTTACTAAGAATGATATGCGCAATACGAATTGAGTCAGAAATTTAATCAAATATAATTTAACCAATTGAATCTAGAATTTACCCTATAAGAAGTCGTATACTTAAAATATACTTAAAATTTTTTAAAATATACTTAAAATTTCTTAAAATATACTTAAAATATACTTAAAACAGGTAATGATAAGTATATTTTAAGTATGTGTAAGTATATTTTAAGTATATTTTAAATATATTAAAAATTATGTTACCCGAATTAAATATATTTTTAAGTATATTTTAAGTATATTTTATACGTATATTTTTAAGTATATTTTTTAAACATATTTTAANTGGTGGTGCCGAAACATTGGAAGCATTTATGTCTGCTAGTACTCAAACTTCTCATGTATTTGAGGTAAATATATTTAATTTAATATTATGTTTAATATATATTAATATTATATCTAATATGATATTATATCTAATATGATATTATATGATATTATATTTATTAGTTTTGTTTAGCAAAACCAATTAATGGAAATCCGGATTCCAAGATTGATATTACAGCATTTAGTTTAACTAGAAACAATCAAAATTTTAGTTCACATGATGAAATCTTGCGTGGTGTTGCATTAAGATGGAGAGTATGTTTAATGATTAAGAAATTCATTTTTTTTTTAATAACATCAACATATATATATATATATATATATATATATATAATTATAAAATATATATAAAAAAATATATATAAAAATATGTATAAAATATAATATAAAATTATTCAAAGGGACTTTCTCGACTTGGTTTTCATGAACTTAGTTATGGTTCAACTTGGAGACAAGTTTGTAATATCGCTCAACAAGCTACATTAAGGTTAAGTATCTTTATTTGTTTATTCAGTTTTTTTTTTTTTCATTTATTATTATTGACGATGATAAAAAAAATTATATTTAAAATATTTAAAAAATTAAATCTTTGAAATTTAGTGTAAGAGAATCAGCAGGTCATTCTTTAAAATCATCTTTGATACATAATTTTGTACGAGATAGAAGAGATGATATTATGTTACCATCTCGTGGATATTATTTGAGACTCTTTCAGGTTTATTATTATTGTTGTCGTTATTATTTTATTTTTATTTTCATTTTATTTTTTTATTTTTATTTTTATTTTTTTGTCAATATTTTATAAAAAAATTTTGAATAATAGGAAATTGCTGGATTGGGAGGAGATGTTTGTTTCCTTAAAGCAGAAACGGAAAGTCAATTAAATTTCCCACTTGGAAAGGGATTTGTAAGATTGCTTTTCTATATATTTATAATAGAATTTATTTTCATAATTAAGAAATAATTGAAGGTTAAAATATTATTAATAAGTATGATTTTAATAATATTTCTTTGTCATATATAAGATTTTAAGTACATCTTTAAGGAATGGAATATTGTTTCAAACTGATGGTCAAAAATCAAAAATTAGTGATCGATTTTTTCTTGGTGGAGCTCAATCTATAAGAGGATTTAAATTAAATGGAATTGGTCCCCGAGAAGAAAAAAGTTAATATTTATCACTTCAGATATTCTACTTTTCTTTTTAATTGATAGATATTAAATATTAATTCTTAATTGGATATTTTAGAGGATTCACTAGGAGGTGATATTTATGTTGCAGGTGGATTAAGTCTTTTCACACCTTTGCCCAAATTACATCAACATCCGGTCAAAGGACATTTATTTTTAAATGGAGGAAGCTTGTTACAACTTAATCCATGTAAGTATTTTTTTTTTGATTGTGATGTTTTTATGAGATATTTTATGAGAGAAGGTAAATTTAATTAAACAAATGTTTCATAACGCCTTGATTTATTTCTTTGGTAAATTATTAGCTCAACCACTTCTCAAAAGTATCAAGGGTCTTAGAAGAGCACCCAGTGTATCAGCAGGTATAGGAATTGCCTACCGAAGCAGTATTTTACGATTAGAAGTGAATTTCTGTTTACCATTATTAGCAACAACTACTGATAAATTACAAAAAGGATTACAATTAGGATTAGGGTTTAATTTTTGGTAAAAATGAGAGGGGAGAATAGAATAACTGATAATAGAATAATTATTTTTATTTTTATAAATGTGTATATTTTTATTTTTTTTTAAAAAAAAACAATTTTTTATAAATTTATGTATATTTTTTTAAAAACAATTTTTATAAGTTTATGTATATTTTTTTAAAAAACAATTTCTATAAATTTATGTATATTTTTTTTAAAAAAAAAAAACAATTTTATTTAAAAGTAAAGTATTATAAATTTGTCATTAAAGAATTTAAAATTATTTTTGCTTGCTATATAACATGTTCATTGGAATAATTAATAATATATAATATGTATAATAATAGTTAATATTTCAAATTATAAAAAGGTGACAGATTTAGATATATTTTATCTGTTAAAATCAATTTTTCCATAATTTCAAGCACAGGTCAAATAAGATGTAAATTTCTGGAAATTTATATCATATTAAATTTCTGTCATATTGCAGGACTTACAGAAATTTTCAAAATTGTTATAGAATTTTGACTTTAATATAAATTTCTGGAAATTTAAATTTGTCATATTATGAAACTTATGAAAATTTTCAAAAATTTTCAGTACAATAATTTAGATATTTCAAAATATTTTTTAAATATATTTTCAAAAATTTATACAAATTTTTACAAGATTTCACAAGTTTACATTTATTTTTGTAACCTTTTAAAATTATATTATATATTTCATCAGGAAATTTTTTCAAATATAATATCATAATTTTAACATGGTGTTAAATTTCTGTAATTTTTCACATTGTTATCTCACCCTTTTATACCAGTAGTTTATTAACATAAGTGAGATATATTTTATAGTTCTTTTAGAAGTTTAATACACTATGTTCAAAGACACACAACAGTTTAATTTGTTTGATAAAAGACACCAATTAGTTTATAAATATAATTGGTCTGTTTATTGTGGTGACATCCTTTAACATTGTTATTATTTCAACAAAAGGTGTAACTATCTATGCATTTAATAATATAATTCTTTAATGTGCAAGTCTTACTGAAAATACTCAACTTATATTTTATTCTTCTTTCTTCTTTAGCATGTGAGACTTATTAATACAGCTTGTTTTATAGTATTTTTTCTATAACTTCTTTACTAGTATACAAGACTTATTGAAAATACTTATCTTATAGTATACTTCTTATATCTTTTTTTAATAATTCAATACTTCTTTTAGCATATGAAACTTATTGAAAATACTCATCTTATAATATACAGATAATATCTTTTTAATAATACTCTTTTTATATTTTTTTGATTATATCTCTTTATTTAATATTTTCAAATAATTTATTACAATATTTTATTGTCATTTAATTATTATATTCAAATTTCATTTCAATACAGTTTTATTATCATTATCTATTAATTTGTCAAAATTTATTACTAATTTTATTAATTCAAGAATAATAACATTATATAATTATACAATCAAGTATTTAATCTTATAATATTTAATATTTTTTTATTAATTATATTTTTATTAAATAAATTATTTTTTTACATTTTTCAAGTCTAAGTTCAAAAGCTCAAGTCAAAAAGACTATTAAGGAGAAAAAAAATAAAATCCTTTTTATAATTTTTATTGTAACTTTATGTTTATTTATTTCTTAATTTAGTAATGTGATCTTTATATTTTATTGTACTTTTACTAAGAATGATATGCGCAATACGAATTGAGTCAGAAATTTAATCAAATATAATTTAACCAATTGAATCTAGAATTTACCCTATAAGAAGTCGTATACTTAAAATATACTTAAATTTTTTTAAAATATACTTAAAAATTTTTAAAATATACTTAAAATATACTTAAAATATACTTAAAAATTTTTAAGTATATTTTAAATATATTTTAAACAATTTTAAGTATATTTTTTAAACATATTTTAAATATATTTTAAACAATTTTAAGTATATTTTTTAAACATATTTTAAATATATTTTAAACAATTTTAAGTATATTTTTTAAACATATTTTAAATATATTTTAAACAATTTTAAGTATATTTTTTAAACATATTTTAAATATATTTTAAACAATTTTAAGTATATTTTTTAAACATATTTTAAATATATTTTAAACAATTTTAAGTATATTTTTTAAACATATTTTAAATATATTTTAAACAATTTTAAGTATATTTTTTAAACATATTTTAAATATATTTTAAACAATTTTAAGTATATTTTTTAAACATATTTTAAATATATTTTAAACAATTTTAAGTATATTTTTTAAACATATTTTAAATATATTTTAAACAATTTTAAGTATATTTTTTAAACATATTTTAAATATATTTTAAACAATTTTAAGTATATTTTTTAAACATATTTTAAATATATTTTAAACAATTTTAAGTATATTTTTTAAACATATTTTAAATATATTTTAAACAATTTTAAGTATATTTTTTAAACATATTTTAAATATATTTTAAACAATTTTAAGTATATTTTTTAAACATATTTTAAATATATTTTAAACAATTTTAAGTATATTTTTTAAACATATTTTAAATATATTTTAAACAATTTTAAGTATATTTTTTCAGCATATTTTAAGTATATCTTAAAAATTTTTAAGTAAATTTAAAAAAATTTAACTATATTTTAAAAAATTTTAAGGATATTTTAAAAAAATCTAAGTATATTTTAAGAAATTTTAAGTATATTTTAAGTATATTTTAAGTATATTTTAAAAAATTTTAAGTATATTTTAAAAAAATTTAAGTATATTTTAAGTAATACGACTTCTTATAGGGTTAACTATGATACAATTTAATACAATCTGACACAATAACTAAATTTTGACACAAAGTTAAATAATGGTGCAATTCTAATTAACTGGTGCAATTATAAAATTTATTAAATAATTATTTTTAAATTTTTAAAAATAATTAATTTTATCTTTAATTTCGAATTAATTTTATATAACTAGAAGTAATTTTTTACTATAATATTTTTATAACAGATTGAAAATTCTATAATACATCAAACAGAACAAAAGTTGAAGTTAAAATCACACATATATGTGCGAAATAATCCTAATGCATCAGTGATAAATTACTAATATATCGGTGATTTACCTTAATATATTAGTGATTTACTCTGATGTATCAGTAATAAAATTTTTTTTAAATATAATTTTATCACTAATGTATCTGGATAAATTATAAATATATTAAAAATTTAATTTAGATATATTAAAAATAAAATCATATTTATAAAAATTTTATCACAGTTAATATCAAAGTTAAATCTCACTTATAAGTGAGAAATAATTCAAATATATCAGAATTTTATTACAATTATAAAATTTATCACAAATAAAATTATATTAATTCAATATATTATTACATCAGGAAATTTTAATAGATATAATATTCCGTAATTATTACAAAATGCAAAATTTCTGTAATTTATATAAAGATTTTTCCATAATATTATGTATATCTTCGAAAAATTTTGATATATAATAATTTAGCCCATAAAATCACAAATTTTTTATATCTCGAAAAAATTTCACAAAATTTTTGTAACTTTATATATATTTATTACACCTTAAAAAAATTACACCTCAAAAAATTTTATAATTTTTTTACAATTTAATTTTATAAAAATGTTTTTTACTTTCAAATCTTCATAATATAAATTTTTGCATTTTTTTATGAAAATTTACAGAAATATATACAATATATTATAAAAAAATTATTTTTAATTTATAGTTTTCTATTATATTTTAAAATTCTTTGAATAATAATAAATTATCACATAAAATTTTTTTTTTTTTGTATATTAGAGATAACTCTCGTAACCAGTTCTGTGACTTACTTTCACTAAGTAACTTAAATGTACTTTTATAAACTGCAATCCTAATTTCGATCCTTTTTATCCACAAATTTGAACCGTTACTCAGTTAACAGGATAAATCCCTTTAAGCTGCAAGCTACGTCTCACTATCGATGGTCTTATGTCAATAGTTATAGACCCGATAGCGTTTATACTGAGAAATTATTGTAGATGGTATAGTCCTAAGATCAGGACTTCCGTATTAACAAATACCATAACAGAAAGTGTAAAATCTAGAAAGTGGTATTACTCTTCACCCAAAAGTGTTTGGGTTATCTATCATGATCACTATTAAAACTAAATTAGCCTGTCGAATTATATTTCTAACCTCTTACATTAGTCAAAAATTTATAAAACCTATACTTATCAGATACCAGATAGGTATAGTATTTGTGCTTAATATCGTACATATATTGGATACTTGATAGGTGTGAAAAATGTTTTTTTTACATATATAGGGTACTTGATAAGTATAAAAATGTTTTCTCACACCTATCGAATATCTGATATATGTATAATATTAAACACAGATATTATACCTATCTGATATCCGATAGATATAGATTTTATAAATTTTCGACTAGTATTATCAGCTTTTTCTTCATTGCCAACATAACAAACTAAGGACGGAAGGCTCAATTGATATCAAGGTTGGCTCAATAATTGTGCCTTTGGCTAATTAATTTTACGTCAGTTAAATTCTGGCTCAAAGGTTAATTAAATTGTGCTAGCTAAATTCTGGTATAATAGAATAAATTAATTATTATTGCTCAAAACTTATGACGTTATCTTAGAAAAGACTATTTCAAAAAATTAAATGTAATACAAGATGGAAATGCAATTTATAATTCTTGTATTTTACAATGTCTTCTACATGCCTTTGGAAATTGTTAAGAAATACATTTCAACACTTGTGTTAATTACATCAGGAAATTTTAAAAGGCGAAAATTTGCGGAAATTTGCGAAATTTTTCGAAAAGTTTCGAAGTAAAAATTTCCGGAAGATTTTCACATAAAATTTTCGAAAATTTTCACTTCAAAAAATTTTCGAAAAACTTGCGAAAATTTCCGTAAATTTTCGCGAAAATTTGCGGAAATTTTTGGTCAAATAAAAAATGTTTTTTATTTTGTAACACAAAATGATCTTGTTTATTTACTAAATGAATGATCTTGTTTCGAACTCTTTCAAAAATTATTATTCTCATGAAATTTTAGGACAAAAATTTTCAAGTAAGTATGTTGGTTTTTGACGAGGTTGGGGTCGTCCGAAACTTCTTGCGTCCCTTTGGTTATGTTAAACTGATGGATTAGGGTAGAGTTCCTATAAGAAAAGTTCTCGACGTTCCCTTTTCTTGATTAACACACCTCTTATACTACGATGCGTTGCCTTTTCCGTGGTTTTTTTCTGCGTGACAGGTAGTAGTTCAGCAGGTTATGTTCATAACTTTGCTGTTCTTTACCTTTTCCGTGGTTTTTCGGAGTTTCAGGTAGTCGTTCAGCAGGTTATTCATAACCTTGCTGTCTAGAAGTAGGATACTCTCGGACGCTAATATGCTTACTTAAAAACAGTGCACAGTTTATTCAATACTGTTTCTAACATCTTTTTTCTTTTCTTTTTCATTAGTATCGATTCGGAATTTTCTAAAGATTTTCGATGAATTTTATTTTCTATTTTTTTTTCAAATATTCAAATTAGATTAATTCTTTAGTTTTTTTCGATCACTTTTAAATTAATTGTTATTTTTCGCAATATTTCATAAAAATCTTTATTATGTAAAAAAATATAATAAACTAATATATATATACTAGTCATCAGTAAATTTCCGAATAATAATTCCGGTATAATAATTTAATAATCTACTTATTTTCGTTTACAAGTGAAGTTACAAATACTTACAATATTAATCGATAAAGGATATTTTATGGCATCCATTTTTTGAGTTATTAGATTAGTTTTTATTATTTTCATTATTTTCGCAATATTTCATAAAATCTTATGTAAAAAAAAAATGATAATAAACCAATGCGTTCTTTATTATGTAAAAATATAATTAACTGATAATATATAAATAAAATGTAATATAATAAAAAAAATATATATTTTTGAATTTTTTTAATGTTTCAGATCTTTTCGAAATCTATTCCCATTCATTTCTTTCTTCTCGTTCACTTCTTCTTTCTTCACTTCTTCGTTCTACGCTTCTTCTTTCTACGCTTCTTCCTACGCTTCTTCTTTCTCTGCTTCTTCTTTCTCCGCTTCTTCTTCCTTCCCTTTCTTCACTTCTTCTTTCTTCTCTTTCTTCACTTCTTCTTCCTTCTCTTTCTTCACTTCTTCCATCTCTTTCTTCATTTCTTTCTTCGCTTCTTTCTCTACTTCTTCTTTCTCTTTCTTCACTTCTTCTTTCTTCATTTCTTTCTTCGCTTCTTCTTTCTCCACTTCTTCTTCCTTCTCCGCTTCTTTCTCTTTCACTTCTTTCTCCACTTCCTTCTCCCTCATTTCTGCTCACTTCTCCTTCATCCTCATCCTCATCCTCATCTTCATCTGATGTACTTGAGTCACTTTCTGTTTCTTCGTCAGAATCCGAGTCTTCAAATCAAATTCTCGGCCGGTTTCCATTTTTTTCTATTAATAAAATTCTTTTTTAGTATTTAAAAAAATTAAAAAATCAAAAAAATCCGTATATTTTTAATACTTACTAAATTTCTTTTTAACCTTTTACTTAAAAATTTATTATCATTTTTTAATATTTCATTATTTGGGTTTAGGAAACTTTCGCATATTGCTACGACGAAAGATGTTTGTTCTTTGGATACTTTCGAAGTATCCTGCCACGTTTCGTTAATGATTTTTCCACACCAGATGGTTTCATCATTTTCCAACTTTGAATGTAACTTTTCATAACATTGTTTGACTATTGATAATGATTTCCAAGCTTTATCTCGCTTGGAGTTGACTTCATATTTATTATGGGGAGACTTCTAAATACAGAAAATATCGATTTTCTGATTTGGGTAGACAACGCTCCTCTTCTAGACCGGTGCCTTTCTACTAACTTTAAATGATTCAAAATCTTTAGTTAATTATTGAGATATTTGGATTATAATGTATTCAGTAAAACTTACTTTTCTTTGTAGAATCATATCAAAATAAAACGTCCAGCGTTTATTGCTCCAATTTTCGAAAAGTTCCGGATATTTATTTGCTAAAAATCTTGCTGAAATCTCTTTCAGCTTTTTTGAATTTGGGTAAATTTTTTTAGAAATTGACTTGTTTGCAATCTCCCCAATAATTTTCTTTTTTTTAAAAAATATTATCAGTAAAATAGTTTTTTTTATAAAAATAAATAAAAATGAATAAATAAAATAAATAAATAAAATACTTACATTAATAAAGGTTTGGTCATACATTTCGTCACTTTCTTTCATCATTTTACTATTTTCCATCATTTTTCGGATATTCGAAACTTCTTTTCGAAGGTCCCCAACTTCTTTATCGATTTTTACCAAATAATTTAATGTACGATCTTCTTTTTTTTTCCTTGCCAACGTAAATTCATCTAATAAAATAAATTATATATTATTATTTATTATAAAATATTTTTATTGAAAATTTTTTAGAACATTACTTTCGCCTTCGGAATATTGTTCTTCTCTTCCTTTTTCAGTTCTTCTTCTTTTGGTTGCGCGAGTTTCCGGTTCTTCACCACCACTTTCTATTATAATTGGTGTTGTTGATTCTATCAATATATCCTGCATTTCGGTTTCCAATCCTTCTCTTGATGCTGCTGCTGCTGCCGATGTTGATGCTTCTGATACTTCCGGAGCTTCCGAAGCAAATGTTCCTGTTGCAAAATTGGAAATCTCTCTTCTTTTTTTTGCCTTATTACTACTTAATCTTCCGGATAAAAGATCATTAACTCTTTTTTTATTTTTTTTATTTTTTTCTTGATAAAAGCTAATTAAAGTTTTTTGCGCCATTACAAAAATTTTTAGATGTTCGACGATTTGTTTTAAATAGATATTTAAATATTTATGCAAATATTTTGGAAAATTTTATGGTAAAGTTAGAAGAATTCTGATTCTTTATATACATTTTTTTTTGCATCCCATTTTTCTAAATTGTCTAAATTTTAATAATAACTTCGAATATTTCCTAAATGTATCATCATACTTGTATTATCTTTCATTAGATGTCATCCTTCCTTCCTTTCTTTTGAACCACATCATTCTAATTAATTTTGTAAATCATCTTAGGATACATAATTATGAGATAAAAAAATAATATTATCGAATATTTCCGTATACATATTTGATAATTCATTAAATAATTGTTTTTAATTAAATTCCTACATGTTAAAAAGAAACCAATAATTTATAATAAAAAGAATAATAGGGATGATAGAATTATTGAAGCAAAGAAATAAAGTAAATATCGCATTATATATATATTAATATAATACGAAACTTCATAAACAATACATTTATTAATATAATACAAATAATACAACAATAATTTATAATAATATACTATAAAATAAAATATAATGCAAAATTAAAATAAATATTTATTTACATAGTATTCATTATTTTTATCAAAGCGTGGAACTACATGAATTGTATCTTCGATCGCTTCTATTTCTATAAAATTGTACACCTCTACCAATCTCAATAAAGGACAGCCGTAAACAAATGGAGTTTCTTCAATAAAATCATACCATTGTACAAGTGCAAGATGCATTGGTGATTTATTTAGTAGTCTTATTTCTGTTATTAATAATGTCTAAATAATAGAAAAGAGTTAAGTAATCTTCTACATTTTCTTATGAAAATTATTTAATAGTTAATATATACCTGTGCATAACAAATTCCTTTATCTGATAAATATTCAGAAAGTTCCTCCTCATTCATATTGACAGCAATATTACTAAACCATGGTCTATGGTGAAAATCATTCTTTGTACGTAAAATAGCACCATTTTTTAATGTAACGGAACTATATATCTTTATTCGGCAGCCTTCGGCAGAAATTATATTCAAAATATTGAGATATACTTTCAAGCAATCAATAAATTTCTCAAAACCTTTTATCATTTTTTTATCCAAATTCGGATCTATTTTATTTTGTTCAATCATGGACTCCGAAAGATCAAAGTCAAATAATTTTGCGGTGTACACGAAAGCCATTGGAGTTTTAGTTTTTCCTACACGATTTCGCGAGACAATTGCTCGGCGTCGAATCTAAAAATAAAAAATTATTAAATTTCGAAATATTATGTGATAAATTATTGTTTTTTATTTACATTTTCCATTATTTGCTTTTCTACTTCTTTTTTATTACTGAGACGATATGGAATCTTCACATAAGTTTTATGTAAACTTTCATATGTTTCGGTTGTATATCCATTTATTGCTCCATATTCCCGAATTGTATCGACGATGTGATAAATCCATGAGTGAAGTTTCGGAAATTTCAAATGAGAATTCGAAATATTTTGAAATAATTTAATGAATAGATCACCCCAATCATTGATTGCTTTCTATATAATTAAATAAATTAATATTTTATTTATGTATATCAACCTTTCTAATATCCTCCAGATAATTATTTTTACCTGAAAATTTTCCAGATCACTTTCTTTAAATTTTTCTGATCTACTCAGTAAATACATTTCATTCCATTTCACGTAGACTTCCGAAAGATTTTCAATTTGTAAATCATCGACCACAAACACCATGATCTTCATCATATCTCTATATTCGCTTGCAGTTAATCGGGATAATTGTATCCCTTTTTTAAATACTTTTAATTGCGAATGTCTTGGAATATTCGCAATTCTTTCGTTTACTTTATTCAATGATTTTTTTTTCTTCAATAATTCCATAGTAAATTCTATTTGATATTTGAATAGACCTAGATCTAAGTGATGCATTCTATCAGGTACAGTGGCTGCATAAATGTTTAAATTTCTAAATTTAAACAAATAAGGTTAGAATATGCCCTTAAAATATATAAATATATAAATATATAAATAAACAAACTTACGGGATGCTCCAAAAGTAATTATTGACCTGTTCCAAACCTGCCAAATTACTTGTATTACTATCAAAATATTCTTTCATATTTACATGGTTACGGAGTATCACTTCTTTTCTTATATCAATAAGATCTTCTCTTTGAACTAAACAAAAATGACAAGGATAATTCAAATTGGCTGATTTATAAGTTAACGAAAACGTGCAGGCTTCCGGCCAATCACAGATTATAGTGGATATTCTCGGAAAAAACCAAATATCTTTGTCATAAATATTAAAATCAACACCATCACCTTGGAATAATGGATCTAATAGAAATTTAATAGAATTATGAAAGGTTTCGCGAGCCAATTCCCTAAATTCAGAAGATTTCTTTTCCTTTTCATTTTTAGCAGATAAAATTGGGAGATATCCTAACAGTTGTTTCGCGTCTTCTTTGTTCCTTCTCCATGTGGGAATATTTCCAAGAGATACATATATAGGATGTAATGAACTCTTTCCTAATGTATCAGTAGTAGTTGCATCTGAATAGAGAATGATTGACAAAATATTTGCGTGATTTGAAATTGATCTTTCTGCCCGTTTCCACCAATTTCCGGAATTTTGTTCTCCATATGATTTTTCATCCTCGATCTAACAGTTTATTAATATAATTATTAATATAATTATTAATTATTAAGAAATTTCCGATATAAGTATTTACCTTCGAATTTTCATATCTAAACATCAAATTTTTTAATATATCTGGATTTGACAAAAGGTTTTTAATACAGTTTTTAATGGGACGATAATGAACAAAGTAATCTTGACTATNGGTAAAATTTCATCAAAGTTTTCATATTCCTCCGGAATATTACTTGAATGTGATATTTCACCAAAAGAAATATCACCAGCATAATCCTGATCACTTTCATATTGGTAAAAAACTTGTGAGTTTTCTTCTCGAATAATTTGAAATTCATTTATGCGACTAAAATCTTCATCATCTAATGACATTTCGTTAACACTTGAGACAATATCTGAAATATCCTCACTAGATTCTTCTGTACTTAAATAAACAGTATTAATGCATCGATTAACATGCTGAGAGTATGCATTCCGTGTTGAAAAATTACGAGGGCAATGTG